>JASANE010027935.1:0-75478 GCA_030248225.1 Trileptium ribeirensis
ATTCCCCCACATAAGCCATGTTAATAGAGACAGGATATTAAGGGAATGTTCTTAAGGTTAAATGGTAGGCAAAATTATTGTCTGTAACGAACAATATAACTATATTGGAACACTGTCTGAAAGGAATATGCCGTTATCTTCAAAGTATATCGAAAATTTATTCACAATTATCAGTTGCATCAAAGTGAACTGCGCATTTACAGATAGTATAGTTGGACTATAAAACATGTCAAACCATGGGCTGTGGTATGGTTTGCGCTCTCAGATGTTCTTTTTTCTAACGATATAACGTATTACTCCTCTTGGTTAACTGAGCCGAAATAACATACAAATTCTAGAACGTATCCGGCCATGGTATTGACAATCATATGGTTGCTCTTCGAGAGCTATCAAAATCGACCACTCCATTCAAGGTCCCGGAAATATTTGAAGACCCGACATTTAGCAAAGTTTTCCAGTTTCCGCTGTCTACTAGCCAGGTAAAGAGATCGTTTATTTAAAAGGCGAATTTATTCTATGCCATGCTTTGATCAAAGAATATACTATTCTATCGAATTATGTATTGCAAACTGATATTTTCATCGACATTATATAATAAATTGTTTTTAGGTTTTATGCGATTATAAATTTATTTGTAACGTATTTTTTGGAATGTACTCAGGTAAAATCTAGGATAGTAAGTGTAAGATTGTACACTTACTCTGCAGGAGAGTAAGTGTAAGATCTTCGAGGCTTGGCTCGGTTCTGCGTGAAACAGGTTTGGCTAGGATCGGCCCCCGCTCTTCCGATAAAAAGCCTGCTATGATTCGAGAGTTAAACACTCTTTTGTAATATAAAGCTTGCTTTTCTCTAATATTATAGGCAACACACTATACAAACCAACAAAGGAACTATATATAGTTGCTTTTACAGGCTTTAACAGCCCAGTAGAGATAATTTTCGGCTGGCTTTGCTGTTGGCTGACTATTGTACATCAGTTGTTAAAATTGTTTGTGCTTTTAGGAAAGATTATAATTGCCGACCACAGTTCTACCAGATGCACTAGATCCCATGTCAGAGATAGATTTTAGACCTGGTACGACTCGGCTCATCACACATTGCGGCAGACTGGGTTCGGCTTTGGGGCTGACCTTATAGCAAACACTATCACCTGTATCGAGCAGTATAAACTAATTTTTTAACAATTGGAACAGTGTAGACAACACTGCTATTGCAAGGGCGGACAGGATGCACTGATTTCACTTAGCCATATCACAAATGAACACACACGGACCGTGAGTATCAACAGTTTCGAAATATACATACTAGTCTCTTCTCAAGTTCACCACAAAATATTGGTAGAAAATTTTTGCAAACCGGCTTTGCAATATAATAATATATACTGTATAACTGCATTGCGAGAAATGAAACATAATATTGAAATTTTTAGCAAAATACACATGAAATATACAAATTTGAATGTTTTTGTTTTGATAGAATCAGTCAGATCGATTCATGTGGTGGCATTTTGAACGAAGGTAGGTGTTGGAGCACCAAATTCCTACCAGAATCTTGACGTAGCCAATGACTCCGATTTTAGCTTAAGCCCACATTCATGTCGCTTGTTGGTGTTATCACTGAGAATACTGTTGACGGGCACAGATTACAGAGACGAATACTCTGGACAGACCGTTTTTCATAACTTGAGATCTCTAACAAGTCTCAGATCCAACTGACAATTAATAATGATGAAATTATGTTTATTCGCAACCGCTGGGAAAGCATTAATGCTTAAAAAGTTTCGTCTACAGAAAAGCAGGACTGAGCATGATCCTTAGTGATAACTGAAACGAATAATTTCGGTGGTTTAGGTACTGTAGAACCCCAAACTGTGTCTTTGCTCAGTACTTTAGGCTTAAAAGATCAAAATTTAGTACCAAAATTTAGGAATTTGTTGCGATAAAACAAAAATTGAGGCCGAAATTGTTTGTAAATTCAAACGATTTAACAAATGAGTTCATTGTGATATTGATTTATTGTTTTCTTAACTCTCTGAGAATCGTTTGCACGCTTAAATTAAAATAACTACCTTTTTATTTGAGGGTAAAATTGGTAAGTGCAATAATTTTTGTGGTTGGACGAGTTGACAGAAACCGCAGCGTGATTGTTTGACCGCTTGTTACGTCGTACCCATACAATATTCACATTAAACATATTCCATGTTGCCGTTCTATGGATTATTGAACCGGTTTCTGGGTTCACCTAGGCCACTATTCGTTGCAATGCATACTGAGGCGGCTGCAAAAAGAAATCATGGATAAAACAGCACCAAAGATTTGCATAGCTGCCGTGTGCGAAACATAATGGAATTATTTTTAGATTCACTTTTTGGGCAACTACCCCGAATTATATTAAATCTGAAGAAATTTATGCTAAAACAAATGGTATCGGCGTATCATCCAGGGAACTTATAAAGTTAACTACGTATCACAATATATTTACACAAAACCCTGCATATTATCAAGTCACAGCTCGAACAATTAATGTACAATGCCAATTTGCCTAAATGTAGTTTGGCAGGGTATGGCTTATGCGTTTTTCAATACACGTATCGTATCGGCTCCGGTGGATGCTTAAATATATTTTCTATGTCAGCAAAAATGAATCTTGAACTAAGGTTTGAATAGGTAATTCACACGGAATTCGGGTTCCGTGTCCATTTCCGTTGTGCCCAAATATTTAAACTTAAAAAACTAAATATCGCGTTCAGTGCTGCAAAAATACTTTCTTGTTCATAACTGCAAGATTTTCAGGGGCTGTTAACAAAAGATAACATATCGATACCAAAGTGACAAGCAAATAGAACATATATTTATTAGTGACATTTTTAAATGTTCCGAAAAGATGCAGTTCCGTCTAATGTAGTGGTCAGAATCCAGCATTTAGAGTCCTGTCAACAAAAATAATTTATATAACTGTTGTTATTATCACATATTTTCAGGTATCAACTGTTTATCCGGGAATATACGTTTGTTACGGCGCTGTGGTCCCTCATGGCTACGGCTGTTGCTATAATGTGAAAAATGATGAAATAATTTTTGCTATTTCATGTTTTCGTTCGTGTGAGAAGACGGATTGTGAGCGATTTGCTGATATTCTTGCAAAAACGCTTTTAAACATGAAAAAAATTTTATCCGAGATCTCTGACTCGTAACGTGGTTAAATTGCTGATCTAAACATTTTTTAATTTTTTGGCCAGCAGCTACTAGTGCAAGTGTGGCAATATCTGCTCTGCTTGATGTAACTACACTACCGAAATCAGAAACCGATGCTCGTTTTATTGTTCCAAAGAATTCGTACAATGTCAAATCACAGAAAAGAAAAGCAATTTCAAAACAGGATTATAGTACAGAGTCATGCCCAGTCCTTGTCGGATTTCAAGTTTTATCTAGCTAGTGAAGTTCAGATCACAGACGAGAAAATAATCTTCAAATCAGGATTATGGTAAAAAGCCATGCCCAGTACTGGTCGGATTTCAAGATTTATTCATCTAGTGAAGTTCAGATCACAGAAGAGAAAATGTTTTCAAATCAGGATTATAATGAAAAGCCATGCCCAGTCCTGGTCAGATTTCAAGTTTTATCCAGCTAGTGAAGTTCAGATCACAGAAGAGAAAATAATCTTCAAATCAGGATTACAGTAAAAAGCAATGGCCAGTCCTGGTCGGATTTCAAGTTTTATCCACCTAGTGAAGTTCAGATCACAGACGAGGAAATAATCTTCAAATCATGATTATAATGAAAAGCCATGTCCAGTCCTAGTCAGATTTTAAAGTTTTATCCAGCTAGTCCATCTTATCGAGCGTATTTTCAGTAATATTTTCTTGTATGCAGTGTCATATTAACTAGATCAGTGTTGCAGATGTTTTTGTAAACTGTGAATTATATTTTTTGTTTTGAAGTTTGGAGGAAACTTATTCGCTGTGACACGTTTTGTTAAAGGTATATCTAGTTATAGAAACCGATTCCTCACAATTTTACAGGCTACGGTCGAGTCTGGGTGGTCGCGACTTGCCAGAGTTTAGGCAATAGAATTTTCGGGTGTTGTCGGATAGTCAACTTAAACGTCAGTTAGCTCGGATCACAAAGGCTTTAACGATTTTATAAATTTTTTTTATGTTTTTCAGCATCGTAGGGATATTGCCAAAAATCATCACTTCTAGTTTGATAATAATAGTTCAATAATTGAGAGGCAATTGATGTGATTTAGAGCTGATGTAGCATATGTGGTAGGCGTATGTCATACGCAACTGCTTTTAAGTCTTTTAATACATTATGCGTAGTAAAACTGATCAATTTTGTATGGTTCCTAAATGTTTACAGTTTGGAAATATATACACCACGTAGTTTTACTTGATACGAGTAATGGACAATTATGCGGGTTCACGTTATAATGTCTAGAACGTTAAGAACCTATGTACACCACACAGTATCAGATAAAACGTCGACAACAGGGTGTCTTATACACCTCCATGTTATTTTATAAATTTATTCAATGGTAGATAACTCAGGGTATTGCCAGTTATCGCCATTGCCAAGCACATCGTGTCTTCTTGCAGTTTTGCAAGTGTGCAGCATTATTTTATCAACGTTCATATGGTTTAGATACAAATATCGAAAATAAAAAACCACACATCACAGTTGACTAATAAACCGCATTAGTTACAGGCGGTGTTCACCGAATTATTTTCATTGTGTCGTACACCTTCGAAAAATGATTTACAGTATGGGTGTAACTCTGACTATCTATACGGTATGGTCACGACTACTAGAGATGAAAGCTATAAACACCGAGTACATTATATCGTGAACGCCACAAAACACTGGAATTCGATAAGCCAAAATTGACATTGGTACGATTTATAAACTGCTCTTTTTTACTTTTAGACGAAAACAGCTTGATGTTGTTTCACATTATGTATTCCTTGCCAAAACGTGCAATAATGTTATAATAGCTTTAATATATATATTGTATTGATTGTGTATAGTATAGAGTGTAGTAAATATATCTAGAATCTATATTCCATGCTTTGGCTATTTTCATGAACTAAAATTTCTTATAAATATCAACCATTCTATAACGGTATACCAAAAACTTGTTTTTTGCACATGTATAGTTATGTTAATCGAAACGATAAAAATGTTTCGTCATTTCATGCAATTATAAAATTATGAAATTCCGAAGATTCTGTCATTTTTGTCGTTAACACATTCTGTCAAATTCATATATGACCACATTGACATGAATCATATGTGTGATGGGTGTACGACAATTATGCAACGTACTGAATGCATATGTCAGATTCACGACCGTTGAATGTGAGTATTTTTAAAAGATGAGTGGTATTGCGTGCGATAATACACAGTAAAATTGGAAGCTGGATTGCTTCAAAGCATACACGCCTACGCAGGGTTCATCATGGGGGATACCCCCTGAGGCCTCGGACACCCTGAAATGCGGCAACCAACATCCCTGCCCCCTCCACAGCGGCAGGAGGTCGTCAATTTTTTTGGCACCCATTCCTCCAGGAACTTCTCCTGGGCCTCCACCACCAGAGATAACCTATCCCGTGAACCCCGACCACTGACGTTCCTGGTACCACGAAGAATCAGTGTGCAGGCGTCAAAGCGTTTCATCAGATTCCAATAACACGGTAAGATATTGAAAAGACGGCTATCACAATACAATTCGGCATATACCATTTGGTCTCCAAAACGCGTCTCAAACGTTGCAAACCCTGATGGATCACGTATTTTGAGATATGATGTTCGTCAAAATGTACATCAACGATATTCTCGTGGCAAGTGCCACCAATGATGAACATCGCGATCATTTCAACCGCTCATTCGCACGTCTTGACGAAAAAGGACTCAAACTCAAACGAGCCAAATGCGAATGCTTCAAGCCGACTTCGAATTTGTTGGTGTAGAAGTAACTAAAGACGGAATACGCATTCTTGCGCGCAATGTTAAGGTGATAAATCGATTTTTGTAGCAAACAACACTCAGCGAATTGTGACGATTCCTCGTCCTGTATGGTTTTTTACCACAGAGTCACCGAAGGCTACTCTCGAATTGCTGCGAATCTGTCGAAATCGGCGAAATTGAATAAAGGATTGAAATCTTCTTAGGTAGCTACAATCGAATGGTCCGACGATGTCGAATATTCGTGACCCAAGTGTCCGATGCTTGTTTATCGGCAACGCAATTCTAACAAATTATCCCGACGAATTATCTCATTGAACCAAGCCGCTGTTACAGTTCCGCAGCTGATTCTCAGTGACGCACTCCGTCCAATCGCTTTCTTTCCTCGAAAGTTCAGCGACTGCGAACGCAAAGAAGTCGTCTCTACCTGGGACTGCTGGCAATCTGTCTCAGTGTCAAACATTTAGACAGCTTCATCGGTCAATCAGTGACCCTGTACACTGACCATAAACCGCAGGATAGTGTCATGATAAGCGTACAGCATATCAACGCACAGAAGTGCTCAACAAAAGTGAACATCCAACATAGGTGAATTAAGCATCTTAGTTATGCCCACAAGCACACAGTATAAAGTTTGTACAAAATAAAAGCAGCCAATTGAATCCAATATTTGGTAGAAGAACATTTAATACAAATCAATGATTCTTTCCTTGCGTTCTCGTATTCACAGGATAGTGCCATCATGAGTGAACTGCATATCGACGCACAGAAGTGTTCAAGAAAAGTGAACACCCAACGTAGGTGAATTAAGCATCTTAGTTATGCCCGCAAGCACACAGTATAAAATGTGTGCAAAATAAAAGCAACAATCGAATCCAATATTTGATAGCAGAATTTTTAATACAAATAAATGATTCTTTCCTTGCGTTCTCGTGTTCACGGGATAGTATCATGATGAGCGTACTGCATATCGACGCACAGAAGTGCTCAAGAAAAGTGAACATCCAACGTAGGGGAATTAAACAGCTTAGTTATGCCCACAAGCAAACAGTATAAAATGTGTGCAAAATAATAGGAACCAATGGAATCCAATATTTGATAACAGAACATTTAATACAAATAAATTATTCTTTCCTTGCGTTCCCGTGTTCACAGGATAGTGTCATGATGAGCGTACTGCACATCGACGCAGAGAAGTGCTCAAGAAAAGTGAACATTCAACGTAGGTGAATTAAATAGCTTAGTTATGCCCACAAGCAAACAGTATAAAATGTGTGCAAAATAAAAGCAACCAATCGAATCCAATATTTGATAGCAGAACTTTTAATACAAGTAAGTGATTCTTTCTTTGCGTTCTCTTCTTCACGGGATTGTGTCATGATGAGCGTACTGCATATCGACGCACAGAAGTGCTCAGGAAAAGTGAACATCCAACGTACGTGAATTAATTAAGCATCTCAGTTATGCCCGCAAGCACACAGTATAAAGTTTGTACAAAATAAAAGCAACCAGGAGAATCCAATATTTGGTAGCATAACTTTTAATACAAATAAATCAATCTTTTCTTGCGTTCTCGTGTTCATGTTATAGCGTCATCATGAGCGAACTGCATATCGACGCACAGAAATGCTCAGAAACGTGAACATCCAACGTAGGTGAATTTAGCATCTCAGTTATGCCCGCAAGCACACAGTATTAAATTCGTATAAAATAAAAGCAACCAATCGAATCCAATATGTGATAGCAGAACTTTTAATAGTGTCATGATGAGCGTACTGCTTCAGAAAACGACTATGAAACGTTTTGTTGTCTTAAATTTCTAGGCCCTTTGTGTGTCTAAACTGTTAGGATAGTGTTTTCTAAATGAAGATTGTCTTAGCAACAGTAGTCTTTGTCAATTTTGATCCCATTAACTGAAACATCGCAAGAAAATCCGCCAAATGCGTATTCTTCTATAGCAAGACAGCGGCACACATGCCGATCTGAGGTTACAGATGCGACGCAGATGGAATCTGCATACAATAACTGTTATCACGACGACAAGCACTTACAGGACATTCTTTAGTTACACAATACGACAAAAATGATCCCAGACTAAGGATCCAGCCGCACTGCAAGTAAACATAAATGCGTTTCCATGAATAACGTTTCCAGCGAGATGCATTTATGTGTAGATGTGTGTTTTAGATAATGCAGTGTTTGGGTGCCTCTTACATGAGATTGATAAATCCAAATATAGTAATCAGGCTGACGCCCAGACTAAAAACATAAGTCAGATTGACCTGGACATTCCCCGGTGACAGATGGCAAATACAAAATTATAATTTTATTCTCTAAATAGATCGATTGACGCAATTTAGCGTTTGAACCAAAATTACTTAGTGCATCGTGATAGAGTAACACAGTCCATCCCGTAAATTCAAGCACGCACTTACGTGCTACACTATTTCTAGGCCTAAGTCGGGGGACTGCCACCCTGGAACACCTAACTCTATGTTGTTCTTTTTGCTTACGATTTGACGTATTGTCAGTCAGTGTTACCCGGCAGCCCTATTTGCAAGAGTGTATTCCTCTTATGGGCAAACGGGAACGCCGATGGCTGTTTTCTTGCTTTGTAGTTTCTTTTCAAGATTCTTGATATAAATTCTCTTTGGACATAGAGTCTGTAGCATTAAAAAATTATACTCCTATTAAGTATAAGAAAGAGTGTATTCAAAATTTATTTAATTATAGGATTGTCAATAGTTTTAGGGTGTCAGCCTAACAGAGAATTGAAACGTTGAGATTCTCTTATTCGAGGTAACTCATCTATTTTCTATAACTCCAACACTCTACTTTCAGAGCAGTTTACACCATTCTTTTAAACGACTTCTTAGACCACCCAAATTTCTACAACTTCCTACAGGTTTTGAGGCGTTTAAATATACATATTTAATTGGTGAAAAATATTCAATGTGATAAAATGTTAAAATTAAAAAAGGTACTAAAATGATTTAATCGACGTAAAAATACCCCAAACGTACGAGAATATTCTGTTTTTGCCCGAGCTACAAAGATCAATAACAACAACTGTGTATTGTCTAAATTGGATAGATAATTGAATATACAATCGTTTTTCTATCTTAAAATGGCTCATTGTGACCTCACACTGAGCTGAGTTATCTTAAGTAATACAGTTTGAATATTTTAACAAAAACATCTTTATTTTTAAAGATACACATAAACAAACAAAATACACAAAAAATACAAAAAATAACAACTTTATTACGAACACAAAATGTTGTTAAAACTCATAATAACAGTCCGTTGGAGTTCGGCCCACTTTGGTACTTTGACTTGTTCGGTTTTTAAACATTTCAAAGCAGTAAGGCTAACTCCTTCTTAATGCACACTTATCTATGTTCCTTTGCTATAGTTAAATCATATCCTTCTATTTCGTATACGATTTTAATAAGTCTACATAGCTTCAAAGTTTCTTGTGTTTAGGAACAAGAACAACTGGATAGTGCTATTTTTCAACTTTTAACAACATGTAATAATTTTGATAGAATCATTGTTTTAAAACTATACATTTATCCCTTTCATGCCCGAATTAATTTGTGTATCGTGCAATGTTTGACAAACTCAAGCCTGCGCCAGGGATCGAACCCGAAACGCACGGGTGAAACTAGTGTACGCAAACCACTGAGCTATCTGAGAGCTGTTGCTCTGTTCCCTAAGGAACCTCACTATGCGAGCGAATAACAACGCACATTCAAACGCACAATATACGACAAACTCAGTAAACACAACGAGTCGCAATGTGCGCTGGGTCCGTTTGGGCCTAGTGGGCATGAGAGGGTTAGTTATACAATAGGTTAATTTTTAATTAACCCTTTCATGCCCGAATTAATTTGTGTATCGTGCAATGTTTGACAAACTCAAGCCTGCGCCAGGGATCGAACCCGAAACGCACGAGTGAAACTAGTGTACGCAAACCACTGAGCTATCTGAGAGCTGTTGTTCGGTTCGTTAAGGAACCTCACTATGCGAGCGAATAACAACGCACGTTCAAACGTACAATATACGACAAACTCAGTAAACACAACGAGTCGCAATGTGCGCTGGGTCCATTTGGGCCTAGTGGGCATGAGAAGGTTATAAGGTTCCTAACTTTGATTCGTGCAACTTTATTCAGCGATAATTTTCATCCCAGTAAAATTCTGAGTCATTGGTTCAATGATAGTATGTTTGAGGTCATATGTTCACCCTGGAGCCCGTTGTCTTAAGGTCTAAACTTTTGTATCCCGATTGGAGTTATTTTTAATCCAGCTTAGCTCGACTGTTGCAAATAAATTTGTCATTTATCAAATTCACCCTAACTAAAGTGATAACAATGTCTTGGTTTGCTTTATTATTAGTGCTATGTTATATGCTGCAAAGAATACATATACGTACTACCGTACTTCAATTGTGTAGCTTATGTGTGATGTAGTCTTTATGTTCCATTGCTTTCTCTTATGGCTGTTTTGATGCCTCGAATACACATATGTGAGTTATATTGACCCCTCTTAATAACATTTTCACCCCAGCTAGTTACGATTTCAATAAAAAATCATATGCTTTAATCAATTTTTCTTTAAAAGCGATACAGACACTGCCATTGAAAATATATATATAGCTTTCTATGCAACAGAACATAGCATATACATGGTATCTGTCGCTATATATAGCGTAGGGCTTTAGTGTTGTTAGAAATTTTTTTACAACGCAGAAACTATGGTTGATATGTTTTTGTTAATGTCAAAATATTGAAGCATATTGAAAAAGTTATGTTTCATTAAGCACAAAATTAAAACTTAATTATAAGCTGTATCCTGTTTACTAGGTAGGCATATAATGGCGCGAGTTAACAAAAACATTCGTAAATTCGGATTTATACGAGAGTGGTCGTTCAACTGCTAATATATAGACGGAATGGATATCGTAAACTGACCTGTATTTTACTGTATTAGATCGAAATGTAGCAAAATGTTGGGTGCACTCGTAAAATTAAGCATAAAAATAATTTTACGATGTATCAAAAACTATGTTCAAAAACAATCGCGATAATATATGTTGCGCACGAGCTGAAACCTTGGGTATATCAAAATTGCTTACGTGAGCAATTTTATGATGCTGAAATATGTTTAAAAATTCATGTATGGCAGTAATAATATACACATACACAAGTACGATAATAATCACATATATACTGTGAAATTTGTGGATAATTTTATTATGCTCTTGACTGATCACCAAATGGTCTAAAATCATGCAGTAGTCTTTTGGTACTAAGACATCGGAATTGTCTGGTTGGATGAATTTTGAGTACAGTCACTGAAACAAAGGAACCGAAGAGTTCTTGCAAACGTTATAGTGAGAAAACCGGACAATTTCCTTTATTGTTGACATACATAACTCAACTCTGGCAGGTCAGATTGGTCCGCACATAGCTCAAATTGAAAAGCACGAAATCTCTATTAAATTTGTGCTCTGTAGTTGGGCGTAAGGATAAATTCCAACATTTTGCCTCTAAAAACGAGCCAAATGGGATTTGGTCGGACCCAAAGGTGGCCGAATAATCATGTTATTTATAGCATCGCGACAACCATGGAGATATCTAAGTCATATTAAGCTCGTTTTTTTAGCAAATATACCACTGTAAGACTTTTTATAGGGGTAAAACAATATTTCGCTATGCTACTCGTTTATGATGTACTTTTTGGATCAAAAGGATTATTAAATGGGCTCATGAGGCACAAAATACACGGAAACTGCAAATATCTTCGTGACTGTTCTAGTCATCTGGAGTAGAAATTGTTTTTCATATTGTAGAGCACTTTAGCCTCTATATATGTGCTTGGTGTACTGCTATAATCACTATTTACACAGCCGGCAAGGTCAAAAAGTATTTTCGAAAAATATACGAAAAGAGCGATGACCGGAACCACTGGAGGTATACAGGTGTTATTGGTCTCATTTTGTAGAACAATTTATGCTCTACATATCGGCACATGGTGTTCCGCTATCGACATTATACGCAACAGTGATCGTTTAAAATGGCTTTTGAAAAGGCTCATGTAATCAAAATATACGAAAACAAACAATATCTCCGTAACTGTTGATATATATAGCAGTTATTCTTATTTTGTAGAGTAACCCATCCTATATTTTGTAGAACAAACCATCCTCTATAAAATACAGTTGCAGTACTGCTATAGTCATTTTTACGCTGCATGTTTAAGTCAAAATAGGTTTCTGAATGGACATATAAGACCAAAAATACTCGTAAACAGCAATATCTCAGTGGTCGCTTGAATAATAACAAGTGTGATTGGTCTCATTTGGTAGAGCAATTTATCCTCTATGCAGATGCACTTTTTAATTGCCTAAATACCCAACAAGCAGGCATATATCCTCAACTTTCATGCAACATGGCTGACATTCGGGTCATTTTGTATCTTGATAGTCATCGTGCCTGTTCACATGTTTCTAAATTACATATTCAACACTCAGAATACACCTCCTTGGCAATAAGACAAACTATAAGTGAATGAAATATACAAATTGTGTGATAGATGTTCGGTAATAGTCGTTCAAAACTGCACAAAACTTGATTCGCGAGAGATGATTTGCATGTTGAAACTTTCACTAGAAATAGATCCATGGATAAATAAATGTAGTTAGCCGTGTACGTAAAGCACACATGGATAAAACGACATGATTTGGTCGAAACTGGTAGAGCCATTCTTCATTTAAGCTCGTAAAATCAATATTTATAACATAGATTTATTAGTCTAAAATTTAAGCACCATAGTGATTCAATATTTAATTGTTAAGCATATTTAAGAGGGAATTATGAAATAACACATTGTGACATTGATTTACAATTGTTACAGATGCTAACAACAATATGCGGGCTGATGTTCTAATTCTTTTAAGCCATACATGTCAAAATAGGGTTCAGGGTAGCGTTACACTCCTCCGTGAGGCCTCGGACTATCCCTCCCCAGAAGACCTGGTCTATACCCCCTTGGAAGAAAGTGGCATCGTCATTTTTGTGAATTTTCCCGATTTTTGCAAAATTATTCCTCGCGCCGAGATTGCGGACCGTCTCTCAGGAGGTAGGGTAGTACACTTGGGGGAGGAGGAGTCCCAGGCATCAGTGGGTACGCCCCATGAACCCTTGATTCGGATGTATTCTGTAAGTTATACATACGTGTGTAGCATTGAACCAAACAGGTGTAGCCGTTCCTGCACCATTGAACTGTGTTGACCTATAGAGAAAACCGCCTGAAGTTGGTGTTTTAAACACGAACGAGCATAGTCTTACAAACTGGACTTTTGGAGTTACATAAATCCCATAGGCGAGTTGAATTATCCCATACCTACTAACTCCTTACCAAGCTTAATATTATCGTCTTAATTATGTTAAACGATCTCAAATAAATTTTGTCAGTTTAAATTTTCTTAATACACATTTTGTGTTACATCTTCTGCATTGATTTGACTTTTATTCAGCTTGTTTTTGCGTTGTCATGCATCATTTACCTTAAGATCTGTGCAGCATGGGCGGATTTTGTCACGGTGTGTCGCGATTAGTCAGTGTGAAATTTTTTGGGTCGAGCCAGAACCTACAAATATATTAGCTAATAGTAAAGCGAAGCTGATAAATTGTCGCAAAGCCGGAATCGGCTTCTAAAAGCCGGACATATATGACGACAAAGGGAAATCACGAAAAAATTGGAAATTGGTGATAGATATGGTCATATATTCGTAAGACATCTTTCCAGTTACAATAGGAAAATAAAGATAAAAAAGACACTTCCACATCCGGCCCTTCATAGATAAAAACTTTTTGTCACAAGCCGGGTTTGGCTCTGTGACAGAATTCGGCCCTTCGTGCATACACTTTAAGGTAAATGATACATTACGAGTGATATATAACATATATAGTCATGTATATATGATAATAAATACGTGTTACAAATGTTTATGAAATTTTTATTGTGCATTGGTAAGATTAGTATTGATCGAATTAGTTTCCCATAGTGAAATGAAACATAGAAACCACCACTTTATTCATCATTTACCTTAAGATGTGCGCAACTAGGGCCGAACTGTGTCACAGAGCCTATTCCTGCTCACGACACAAAGGCACAGTCACATCTAGGCCTTCATAAATAAAATATACTGCTATGCTATGCTAGTATGTTTGCACAACCCGGGAGTAGCTATGTCTCAGGGTTTGATAGCCGGGACGGGCTACTAAAAATATTTATTATATTCAGTTTTGCAGAATGGTTTACAGGGAAAATATTTAGCTTTAGGCCCAAAAAAGGCTAGATTAGTAGCAATTAAAGCAAGACACATAAATGCAGGTAGAGCTATTTACGTATTTTCAAAATTTTTGTCTAGGCTTCTTGCACAAGCTAACTTAGTAGCTATGTCAAACACACTCTTTTATACAACAAAATAATGCTATTGTAACTGGAAATATGTTTACGAATATAAGACCATATGTATCACCAATTTCAATTTTTTCCGATTTTCCATTGTAGTTATATATTCCTGGCTTTTAGAGCCGATGCCGGTCTTGTGAAATTTATCAGCCTCACTTTACTATTAGCTAATATATTTGTAGAGCCTAGCTCGGCCCAAAAATTGTCACACTGGCTAATCGTGGCTAGCCCAGCATGGCTTTAGAGCCGCGACAGACTGTAGCAAAATCCGGCCCTACCGCACAGATCTTATAGTAAATGATGCATTAGAGCCCACACTCTATGCACACGAAAATGGCAACGCGGCAAAGCTTTAGCTTCAATTTTTGCAATAAGAGTAGCCTTGTCAGATAATGCACCTAATAGTATAGTATAACTGAATAGTCTTTTCATTAACGCATGATCGCAAAAGGCATATTATATAAAAATAGTTCAATTGTAGTGATACTATTTAAAACTCGCGAATGATTTCGCAGACTGCTTTGTATGATCGGCCAGTTTCTCGAGCGCCCGAGGCGGATGAGTGCGGAGCCTCAGGGTGTTCGGACTACATTCCAGAGTATGGGAGCACGACCCAATGCGTGGTGGTAGGCACAATCTTCAGGGAGATAATCCCCATCTCTCCGTATGAGCATGCATGCTTTAACTGCACCGCTTGATATTTTGGCCCGATAGTACCATATGTTTAATTAACTCATCACATTTCCGACATTAGCATTGAAATGTGGCCAGTTGAAGTTGACGTATATTTTAAAAATTTTGTTTCAAAATAATTTGAGATTGCAGTTTTGTTAGTGAGCATATCATAAATGCATCAGTTTGGCGTCCGATCGTTTATCCAACTCGGGTAAATTTACTAACTGTGTTCATATTATTTTATTATTCATATTTTTTGATAGCAAAATTCGCAAACTCCTAATTATTATATATTGTTATAAGACATTTTCTATGTTCCTGGATCCAATCATGCAGCACACAGAATGCATTTCCAAAAAATTAATATACTTATGCGCCTTTCAAGTTAAAATATAGCGTCAATAAAGCTACAAATAAGACACGGTATGCTTGACACTGTAGAAAAGTGGCAATGCGCCTAGCTGGCAATACGCCTAGCTGGCTACCCTTGAAAAAATATATAAAAAAACATGGGATGTCTAATCTAAGACAGCTTTTTGTCGACAGTGTCTCTGTCTCTGTGTGGGGTACATAGTTTCCAATCTTAGGGACATTATAACGTGAACGCCGCATTATACGTTACACTTGTTTTGTAAATAATCACATTCTCAATGTTATATTTTGGGTGACTGGACAAATTATATTCAAATTTAGATGTAGACTGGCAAATATTTTGCATGTTGAATAAAATATGAAACATTACGGTCAATATTAACTATGAAAAATAATCTTTCAGACATTTCCCGAATCTACTGCAAAAGTTATGTTATACCAGTTCGTGTGGATTTGTAACCCTTTCGTAATTTGCTGACTGTAAAAATCATTCCAATATGACATACCGTACTGTGGTCACTGGCTTAACGCCATCCTTATGGCTTAGTTTCGCTAAGGACATTATTATGCAATGTAAACTCAGAAAGCAAGAATGAACATTACAAAGTGACAAAATATGTGCGTTTTGGATAAATTAGGCAAACTGATGGCACTTGTAAATCGAGCGCTTTCAAAATCAACCAGCTAAGATTTATCCAGTGCTAAACTACACCAAGAGTTGCTGTAGTATTTGATAAATCTACATATTTTATAAGAGCTCATTACAATTCAAACTGGCTTAGGCTAAATTTCAAACAGTAATTTTATAGTTAATGTAGTGAGTTAAGCCCAACTTTTTTATTTAAAAATAGTGAGTGGGTATTTACTAACGCCATATTTAGAGAAAGTTTCTTCTTAACATAATTCATTAATTGACAAATTTTACAAAAATACATTAACTATTCCCCAGAATGGCACCAGCCCGAAACTAGTCAGATTTTGAATCTTTTAGGTAAAAATTTCAAACAGTAATTTTATAGTTAATGTAGTGAGTTAAGCCCAACTTTTTTATTTAAAAATAGTGAGTGGGTATTTACTAACGCCATATTTAGAGAAAGTTTCTTCTTAACATAATTCATTAATTGACAAATTTTACAAAAATACGTTAACTATTCCCCAGAATGGCACCAGCCCGAAACTAGTCAGATTTTGAATCTTTTAGGTAAAAAAATTTTGGGGTATGATACGACTCAGCTCAATGAAGTGATCTAGAAAATCCAAATTTTTGACAGTTATTTTTCTGTTTTTTAGTTCTGATAATGTAACCAAAACTTTAGAAGATTTTTCTAAGATAAGTGTGAAATGTTACATGTCATTCGAACCACATTGACAAACTGAGTCGAATGTAAAACCATCTCAATCGTTTCAAGGTTTAATCACTTAGGCTAAGACATAGGCTTATTCATAGGCTTAGGATTTCACACAAATTAAAATAGCTGTATAACCCTCATTTAAAAAATCGGGTTGGTCTTGCTAAAGCCTTACGTCCGCTTATGTCAGTAACAATAAAATTTAATTGGATTTTATCTTAAAATGCAATTATAAATTATCTGTTTGCTTGCGAAACGTATTACTAACATGGTGTTACGGCTACTGATACATGTTACATAGCGGTACGCACGGACCCAACGAACAAATCAAACCGGATATACTTCACTAACTTGTCGACGACAACTGCAAAAGTTGAGCACATTTAACATAAAAATATTGTTTATTCACTCTTTACCGACATAAACCCACATAAATGTCTGCCTTTGTAGTTCTTAGTCATAAATCTTGAAATTTATATTCATTAAAAACAATAAACTGCAACCAGCAATCTGCTGCTAATTTATATAGGAAAAACGCATACAGGAAGACATGTCACTTTCCATCACTCTAACGCTAACTCGTGTTTGATGACGCGGACGCTTTTGATGTTTAACGCCCACATTTCTTTGGATTGACCCCAACATGCTTTGTGGAAATGCGTAGCTCGAACCCCCACGTTCTGTAGGGGTTTAAGTGCAGTTGGTTGAATAACTTCAAGAGAATCAAAAACCCTCTCCAAAACGTGGAAGCGGTCCGACATTTTCCCTCAAATAGCATAAAGTGGAGATCCGAACTACACCCATCCACTAAGCATGAGAGGCGGACATCCGGAAATGAGGGCGACAAGGTCAGAAACACCCTCAAACATGGGTTAACATTAGAGATGTGGGAAGTAACATAATCTTCAATTGTACACTCTTGGCTATAGTAGTTGCAATAATTTAACTAACAACACATGTTATGTGAATAGCCGTGATATTAGCTATAAAAATTTTGGCTCAGGTAACCGCAATACGTTATATCGCTAAAAAGAAGAGCTTAGAGCGGGAGGTTGTGGGAGTGGAGCGACAGCCCTCGGACCTAGGCTTAGGCTTAGTGCATGTCTCATATCACCTAATTTTAGGCTATTGGTATAAGGTTTAGGCTTAGTATATCTGGAACGGCAAGGCATACATTACACTTTGGTCCTTCAAGGATACCTTGTCCAAAATTTTAGTCGCAAAATATAATTATTTTCTTTGATTTTTCCTCGCTTTAATGTGTGAATAGTTATTACATAAAGGCGTATTCTCGATATTCGTGTTTGAATTCAAAAGTAGAGGTTTAAAACGGATTTATGCCTAATGATTAATATAATTGCTAACGCATTTTGCGTATGTTCATCCGAACTGTAGAATATATATAAATGCAATAGTTGTTCGTTATAAATCAATTTAAATAAGGAACCATAATGATTTCTAATACACTATGAGAGTTCCTGAAAACTGTATAATATGAGGTAAACTTAGTTCCTAAATATAGACAAACCAATGTGAACGTTGAATAAGATATGGGAAAGGTCTTGATTGGTGAGAAACATTTGTGTTACGCAACCAGCAACCTTTAAAGTGTGGAACAATTTGAACAATTTGTTGCAGATCATGAATTGTTATTTTGGAATTTTTGCTAACGTGACTAGCAGCTGTTTAATTGCTTGCCAAACGGGACTGAATATTATCAACATAAGCCATTAATTGCCGGAGCTTGTGTTTTGTTACTTATGTGTTTGAGCAATATATTGCTACGTTGTATATTATGCATTAGAATAGATATTTCACAACATTGCCGAACCGTCATTTGTAATGGTTGGCACTATGTAGGCACAAATAAAGTTCGTCAACGCTTTGCCAGAAGTATAGATTTATTAAAATTTTGGCATGTTATAGCATGTTTGTGACTTCAAGGCAGTGCGTTTAAAGAAATACAGCATGCTGATGACGGCATAAGACATGTTGATTATGGTTTTATGATCCAGAGTTCAATTTGACCATGTGATGCCGTTTCAGGGGCTTCAAGGGGTTTATATATTTTTTCAAAAAATGTTATCTGTCTTCATTTGTTTGGGGTTATGTATTGCGTACAGGGCAGCAGGAATCGTCCATATAGAGGTTTTTCGATACGCTAAATACGATGGTTTGTCTATCTGCAGTCCACAAATATTTCATGCCTTTCAGCGGCATTTAAAGAGTTCAGGGACGATGAACCGGATTTCCAAGATACAGTCTATCTTCAGTTGTTTGGCTATGCATTGAAGATGGTCTATGTATATGCTTTGCGGAGGCTAAATATGACTGTTTGATTATGTAGAGACCATCAAGCATATTTCATGTTGTGGTATGTTCAAAGTTGACGAACCCGATTTCCATAATGTATTGCATGAAAGACGTTTAAAGCAGCTTATATAGGTTTTGGGCACAGTTGAATACAGTTGGTGTAGCCATATAGGATCTGAGATGACTGTACTATATCTTTTCAGCTATTATATGAGTTGACTGTACTATTGACCTCATACAATAGGTTTTTAAGGTCGTCTGTCGGCGAGCACGATTTACCGGAAGAATTCCGTTAGTCATCACAAAACCTGTTACAGGCGATTATACATAATGCAACTATAGATAATTCTCCACAATCGCTCCAGCTTATGTTTATGTGTATGTTCCAGATTTTTGCAACCAGAGCTAAATGCTTACTTCCATGCCAAAATCAGTTTAACATTTGCAGTCATTGTATTATGCGGCGTTCACGTTATAATGTCCCCAACGTTTATAACCTATGTACACCACCCATTGTCAGGCACACTGTTGACAACAGGGTGTCTTAGACACCCCATGTTTTTAATAAATTTTATCAAAGGTAGCCATTTACGTGTATTACAACTTCTCGACAGAGTCAGGCACTTCTGGTAGTTTTATAGACAGACATCGGAATTATTTGAGCAATGTTCATATGGGCTAGATACAAATATCGTGAATTTAGAGAAAACTACACAGGACAGTTGACTAACATACCGCATTAGCTACAGGCGGTGTCCGTTATAGTTAATTCGCGCCAAATTGGTAGCTAAGGATGTGTACGATACTGTCAAGAAGAACTGTAGTAGCTAGGGGTGTGTGGTACACCCTCGGCAATTGATTTACAGTATGTGTGTCACCCTGACTGTCTATTCGGTAGGGTCGCCACCACAGTAGGACAAAAGTTCTAAACAGTGGGGACACTATAACTAGAACGCCGCATTAATTTTGGAGTCAAGAATTATACTTAAATATCTTCACATGCATAAAATCTAGAGGTTTTAGGGTGGTATATATCGGACACTGTCTGTAACTTGTGATTACACAAAATATGAAATTGCAAGTGAAATTACACTCTTGCTCAGTGCGTTTCATCCTCGCATACGAGACACTAGTTTTAGCTCTATAACAACTGTCAAAGAAGCTATGTTTCAGAAGCAATATCCTCAGGCATCAGCTATTGTCACCCCCTCTCCTAAGTTCCGTTCCGTACCCCCCCATCCCCCATAAGGCCCCGGAGTTATAAGCTGGATATTAGACTTCCAGTTGCAGTAGGTCTGATCACCTGCACTGAGGAAATCTTTATAAAATTACTGTAGCGATTATCGTGTAATAGAAGGAAAAATATTTTGATTTGATTTTGTCCTACAAATATGAGATTATTAACATTAATTTAACAAGATTTAACCATGGAAAATGAGACATAGAAATAAATGCTCCAAACAATATGTATCGATGTTTAAACTCAATATATGGTAAAAAAATTAAAGATAACTCCATATACGTTCACTAGCTGCAGTCGCCGTGGTAATAAAAATATGCAGCAACATAGTAACAAAGAAACGGTATAATCTATGTTTAGAAAAAACAACTATTGGTTTCTAATTTGACATGTTCTACGGAGTATCATACTTGGAGTAATAAATGTCGCAATCTATTTTAATGATTCCTAGGTATAAGTTACTCTTTCTTGTATTTCGGAAGAACATGTTTATGTATCCTTCTTTGAGTTCAGGAACACTAGGGGACGAGTCTGCTTTTGGTGAATTATTATTTGGTATTATCTAGGGTAAACTCAACGGTGATAAACAGTCCTTATTTTAATTCGGAACTTTATGGAAACACTTCATGAAAGTGAAACCATATATTTGTCATATGTTGCAATGGCGCTTGTATTAGCTGGCATGTTGACTGCTAAACCTAAAGCAGATAATGTACTTCCTTCTTCACAATCGCACCAAGCCAGCTAGACTCAGCTTGGTAATTTGCGGGAAACGGTAAAAACTGACGTAAGTATCTTAACGGGAAATATTGGTACATACTTCATTTATCAAAGTGAAAAAGCAAACCTAATGTTTACTTGATACTCCAAGCTAGGCTTAGACACTGGCTTAGAGTTCCGCTTAGCGGTAAGGCTTGGAACGAAAACTCTATGATCACCGAAGGGTATAAAACTAAACATTATGCGCTAGATATGGGAAGAGAGAACTAGATACGATTCCTTGGCTCTGTCATGTAATTTCATTATAACGTCTAACTCCTGGTGGGTAGGCTTTGCTAAACAAAGTAGATTTCAAAAATTTATGTAGTTGCACAGTGTTACCTATGTGATATATAGCGTAGCTAAGTGCTAGCGTGCGACAATTAGGTTCATGTACTTCTTGCTGTAGCATGGTGCACAATGAGCATTTAGAAGACAGCAAATCACAATAGAACCGTTATCTGGATGTGCAATGGTCGCAGTTCGAGTTAAGCAGATTCAAAAAAAAATTTGAATAAATGTTAACACCCAGAACGATTATTCTTGTCAATACTTTTTTAGACAAATAAATTGTTTTTAGGTCAAACACATTATTTTTTAAAAAATTTATACTTTCTATTTCTTTTTAGGATTCCTTTGCTCCACCTAACATTAAGCGTTGCAAATAGCATCATCTCCGCACCTAACCAAAATCAACATCTTTCATGCAATCAAATATCCAGACTATCAAAAGAACAATTTGATCTGTGCACAAATAACAGTGCACTATTTCGTTTGCTTCAAAGCAGTGGCCGCTCGGCGATCGAACAATGTCGCTCGATGATGAAATATGAGATGTGGAACTGTTCAAGAGTTAATCAATTATCAATTGATCGATTTAGTATATCAAGACGTAAGTAACGTAAAACCTTCTGCTTCTGCATGCAGTGTCAACACTAATCGTTGACAAATAATCCGAAATTTTGAATGAGTATATGTGAACTAAGGGCGACAACATCTTACAATGTTTCCTAGGCGTAAACATAAACTTATGTATAAATTATTTCTGTATAGTGAACTTTTCTAACATAAAGCTTGGATTTCATACTATTCACTCGTATTGATTTTTTTGTTCAGGATCCACTTTCCCATCGATACATAAATTTGTGTCTAAAATCCCAGAACGTTGTTATGGTCATATTTCTGTGCAGTAAACTTTTTTAGCCAGATACATGTATCTTGGAACTTCGAATTCAAACATTCTATTCATTCGTATTAAATATGTCATATCGTAAAGATATATATAATCATTTGTCTTCAATCCCTACTCCGAACTATTCTCTCGTAATCAAGGTCGAAGAGAAGCGACCGTGGTTTCGTCTACCATTTTTGTCACTATGTATAATTAATCACCTTAACACCATTTGCGTTTGATGTATATACTAGCCTAAACTTCTGGAACCCCTGAAGCCTTATGCACGAGTAAACTTAAGGTGACCCGGTAACCACCCAATTTTGTAATGTTGTACAAAAATTGTTACGGAGCAGTTTTTGGTCATTTGTAAATTGGAAATTCAACGTATAACTGTTCGCGAACACACTGCTCGCGATTGAAATATAACCATTTTGTGTTCACCAAAATTCAACTAAAATTACCCGAACTTGTCAATTGAGGACGAAAATTTGTCGAATTGGAATTGAACCAGCTTTGTTCGGAAACACCAGGAGCTCCACTATCGGATCGATTTGCTTGTGACGGCACCCCTGCATTAAATTTGTTCACGATCACTGAATAATCGCTTAAACGATTGCTGGAACCGAATATCTGCAAATTGAAAATGCCGAAATTTTGTTCGAACAAAACGGATATCTTCTAGCAGTTGCATTTGATTTTGCAAATGTGCCATTAGCGAAAACCCAATGAAATTCAGTATTTTCCTTAACAAGTTTTTTTACGATTTGATATCGCTTATTACAAAATAGGATGGTTAGTGGGGTCACGCATTATAATGCTGGTTGGATAGAAGTTAAAGAACACCACCATCGTATTTTGTACGGTCAAATCCTATAATGGCATATGTAAGGACGTTGAAAGCAACACACATCGAAATAGGCGACGACAGACTAAATTACTTCGGTAAATCGGATTAACCTACGGTCGCCCTTAAAAGCCTTGAGAACTATAGAAAAGGTATCATACAGTCATGTTGGATTATAGATAACTATATAATCGGATGAGACGTACTTACAGATACGGTTCTGAATGTCCAGAAACCATGGATAAAGACCTGAAGATAAAGTATAATCTGAAATCAAGACCATTGATTATGAACCCAATGACAATCGTACAACATGCATGACACATTGAAGCTGGACACTAGATGACATAATTATGATATTCAGCGTACCGAAAGGTATGTATACAGTCCATTCTTTATACCCTATACGCAATAAATAGGGAAACAATTTAAGATAGACTACATTCTGGTAATCGGGTTCGTCGACAGTAAAACCCTTGAATTCCTTACAAAGGTTACACGACCATAGTATTCAACTAAACACGCTTGTTTGTAGCCACAAATATGCAATAATATGCCGAGATTTGAATAAAAATAAATTTATTGAAAACGGCTTACAAATCATATTCGAACCAGCGGTGGTCTAAGGTTTGGTTCCGCAAAAATGGTGCTCATCAAATTTCTAGATATTAATGACGTGATTCTGAATTATGATCTACAGTTTTCGATATGACTTTTCTACCGTGAAATTTGTGCTACGAACCAGAGACGCATGCATGACCAGGCTAGTCTTAATAACCAGTTTTGACCAATTGTGGAGTCGTAACCTGAAGCTTTCAAGTAAAGAGCACATCGGAATTACTTTTACTGTCAAACGAAAGTCTTTCGCCGTAATCTGTACATTCGAAGACGAGTTATAGTGATGCCGACAGTCAAAAAAGAAGTTGTCACGATTTTACTTTTTAGTGCTCACTGTAGAAACTCTGTTTGCTTCGATCGCTCTTTTTAAAGACCGCTTTTCGCGAAAATAACAGCATAAGCATACTGATTTCCGAACCTTGTAATTTAGCGCCGAAATCAATTTATAAACAAATTAACTGGCCTCGACTGCAAGTGATTGAAAAGGGCCAAGCTCTAAGCTTACTTTTAAGAATCGCATCGGGCAACACTCGGCTTGGCAACCGACGATGTATAATCAACTGATCAACAAATTAACTGATTGATGTCAAAAACTGCTTCATAGCAGAGCAAAGGGCCAAAGGCGGACCTGAACTGTAAGTGATTGAAAAGGGCCAAGCTCTAAGCTTACTTTTAAGAATCGCATCGGGCAACACTCGGCTTGGCAACCGACGATGTATAATCAATTGATCAACAAATTAACTGACTGACGTCAAAAACTGCTTCATAGCAGAGCAAAGGGACAAGGGCGGACTTGGACTGTAAGTGATTGAAAAGGGCCAAGCTCTAAGCTTATTTTTAAGAATCGCAACGGGCAACACTCTGCTTGGAAACCGACAATGTATAATCAGTTGATCAACAAATTAACTGACTGACGTCTAAAACTGCTTCATAGCAAAGCAAAGGGCCAAAGCCGGGCCTGGACTGTAAGTGATTGAAAAGAGCCGAGCTCCAGGATTATTTTCCTGAATCGCGAAGGGTACGCCTGGTTTGGGAACCGACAATTTAGCAACGAGACACACATATTCGATCACAGGTTTCAAAAATGCTCAAACTGTTCTGCTTGACGCTTCAGGCTAGGATTACAAAGAACCATACTGCTTACCTACTGCGAAGATATTATTGTGACAGCTGCGCTTTGCTTTTTATATGTCAGTCCATTGTCATTTGCAAAGTATGTTCAGTGAGTGGACGGATTTCTCTGTGACCGACGCATACATTGATAGATAAAATGGAACATAGATAAAATTTTACTCAACAGTGCAAGTGGACGACGCAAAATTTTCATTTAATATTTAAATTTTTGATCAGGACAGAAATTTGGGAAAATATTGGCTCAGCAAAGCTTACTCAGAAATTTAAAAATTTGTGGTTGTAAAAGTTGCTATGTTAACAATATATATATTATAATAGAATTGTGTTTTATCCAGCAATTTTTAAATTTGATATGCAAGAATCACTCCAAAATTTACAACTCTTCCATATATTATGGTGACCAAAAAATTGACAATTTTTATTACGCTTTAACACACCATTTAAAATTTTAACTAAATTCTGATCTTCTACTTCAGTTGTAAATCCCGCAATCTATATGTTGCTGTAGTTATAACTTGAAAATTTTCGTGTTTCTTTAAGGGAAACTTAATTAGGCTACTAAGGCCGAATACGATTTGACTGGCAGGCACTTTAATTTTTCAAAAGTTATACAAATCATCGCTACTTGAAACAATTTGTACCGATCAACTTTAAATGATGGTTTGCATATTTTATTACGTATAAAATTGTTGCGTGTCACTATTTAGTATTTTTCATGTTAACAAAACATACATGCTTTTAGCGGGTAGGTGGTTATTCCCTGAGACGTCGAATCCACCCTCAGCGCGAAGCGCCGACCGCGGTCTGGAGTTGCTGCTGCCCTCTTTCCATCCATACAACTATGTGCCAGATATAAATTGTTTTAAATATTTGTTTTATTTATTTGTTTTAGCGACAAAAGAAGCTGCGCTCATATCAGCTCTTTTTTCGTCGCTATTTGCACATGCTGTCACAACGAATTGTCAGAAAGGGATCCTTCTTGATTGCAGTTGCCATCACAATCTGATCGACTCTGAAGTGTCCGCTGATGATGTGTGGACAAAGAGCGGATGCCCGAACGCAATTCAGTATGCAATAGGAATTGCACGCAGATCGCAGCGTAGACATATGGTCTCCCGCGATGATCCAATCGAATACGACAGGCCTAGGCTTTTGATGGACAACTTCAACTATGATGTTGGTTTAAAGGTTGGTGGCTAGCAAGTGTTGGCTGACATTCCCAATTGCAATGCAGGCTTCGATAGAAGCTGATGTGATCAGCTTATAAAAACTTCAATTTCAATTCATGCCTGAACCCACAACTGAATATTATTTTGGCATTTACCAATTCGAGTTAGGAGAACAGATGAATATCAAAATTTTTACCACTGCGCATCAGTTGCAATCTTATATTGTGGAATTTTCGAAAAAAAGCTAAAATCGTGATCATTAATATTATTTACATCTGTGGGAACGGACAACGCAAAGTCGGCGGGGAAAAAGATCTTTTTGAACTTGACTCTAGTGACCTGTTGCTTCATATTAGTATATTGAAAAAATAAACATTTTTAGAGATAAAAAAATTTAGAAGCTAGCTGGCACCTTTTTGAATTGGACAACGTAAGTAGGCCATAAAACGGAATGTGCGATGTTTATAACTACAGCCTGCCTCAATTTCTGCTATACCGACGCTGGCAATAAAAATGCATTAATACCAAATGTCGAAGATCCTTATGGATATTTATTGCCATCTAGTTTACAAGTTTTGACTCAAAATACGTATGCGATTCAATGTTTAATGCAGTAAGTTCATTTCAGTGTAGTCAAATACAATGATTTGTTTGCACCTAATTTGTTTGAATACTCGCAAAATATTTTAAGTATACTATGGCACTTTGTTGTAAGGGGCCAAAATGACACAATTGTCTCACTCTGTTTCTACTTACACAAATTCACGTCCTTGTGTCGTATAACAGTAAGTCTATAATTCTACGTTGGAATTGGAACACATCTGTTTACAGCGATCATCCACACTGCAAGTCTGAGTTCTAAATATTTATTATTACCACAGTACTAAATATTTAGACATAGCTTCCCAAAAAAAGAACAGGATCCAAAATTTTTGGTACAAGATCTTTCCCAAATTTTATAGCGTATTTTGTTTCAAAATGTTTAGGAAATATTATCTATAAAGTTTCCAACATTTCCACCAAATCACTGGGTGTAAAATTTACTGAATACTCCAAACTTGAGCCAGATATTGCAAATCAATACATGATAACAGTAAAACATACACGAATTTCGAACCAAAGTAATGTTTCTGTCTATTCCGAAGAGTTTTTATGATATTTCGAGAAAAATCGATGACATAGTATATGCATACTCAATATGTAAACTAAATACCGCAAGCCAGCTGCATGTTACACAGTAACTGCGCTATCTACACAATTTTGACACAAAATTGGGAAGTTTTTGGTATATTATTCATTTGCCGAAGGGATTAAAGACTGGAGATTATGCCTGGTGGTGCGATTATGCATTATCCGATATCATCTGTGCTGTGAATATTTTTATGACATCGCTCGAATGTTTATCATGTTCTAGAAAAAAATAGTTTAGGCTTGATATTGGCTTAAAAGTGTTCTTTTTTATCTCTACTTCTGGGACAGCAGACATAGAGCGAAATGGTTAAATGCAATCAAAATGTTAAAAGAAATACGATTGTCGACTCATCTATAATTCCTGACCTATAGTCGCTGTGATCATATAAACTTTCCAATTATGCAAAACTAAGCAATAGGATAATCTGTGTTACGGCAGAATAATTTATTTAGTCCTGAAAAATTTTAAAGATTTGATGTAGTGTTCAACTTTCTTCATAAAGTTGTTGGTACCATGCAATAAACATTATAATGAATAATGGACTTATATAATGAAAAAATAAATAATGATAAAGCATAATAAACTTCGGAGGCAGTTAGCGACACTGCTGCAGCAATAACGGTAGTACTGCAATAACCGATCAAGATCGCTTCTTGATAGCCTCGCCCAAAGAACTTAATAATTAAAAAGTGTCCAACAACAAACAAACCTGTGTTTAAATTAACTGTTAGCACATATCGCAATCAAGTTTATAATTTGTTATAAGAATCTTGGCGAGAGCAACATTGACGGGTCCAGGTTACCCGACATACTATACCGGCAGGTGTTGCTGCTCTCCGAACTTCACGTACTGGATCCCTTCTGTTTTAGCGATATAACGTGACACCGTTATGGGTTACTTAACAGACGTCTCTCTGATGGCAGGGTCGACAGCATAGTCGGGTATTATCATACGCTCGTAATCTCATGGGAACGCGTTATGGCTGATATGGACTTCATTGGTAGTAATAGGACTTCATAGTAATTAGAACTTTTTTCATTTAGACTCATTGGTGAACTTGACTAGGTACTATGTCTAAGGCTAATTGATAAACAGTATTTACGTGTGTATATATAAAAAATTTGTTGCTGATCAGTCGTAAAATTATGGATAACTCAGAGCAGAGTGGGTGCTAAGATGTGAGGGTCACCAGAACAATGATGTGACGGGTGCATGGTCTGCGCGGCACCCACCCCACTACCCCCCCCCCCCGCCTGTTTCGCGCCTCTTAAGTAATTTTAGCAAATATGGTATGAAGTTACCATAAATTCAGGAACTTTCAGTAATTCTTTTCCGGAAACAAATTTAAACACTAGTCTGCACCCAGGATACCCCAATTGAGGGAACGTGTTTGCTAACATCGAACCCGGATATTGGGTGTTTAGCACGTACTTGTCGTTTTTTTTCGTTATGCACTCGCGTTGCGAGTGGTCTAAGGAACCGCGCAAAAGCTGTTTAGATAGCTAAATGGTTGTAGTACATAACTTTCAATAATATAACTCGGATTCGTTCTGCGGTGCCGGGTTTAGTGTGATAACACTATGTTTTCTGCGCGGTGTTCCCTTTAGTTTAATGCTAATTAAAATTGAGCTCACTTCGGTACAACTTTAGTCGAACATCAATGAGATCGGCAATTTTGCTGAAAAGCACAATCTTGTGAAGCAGCATCCCGCATGGCTATATATAACTTACGCATCCAGTAGTTTCAGGCGTATACTAAGCCTAAATCGTAGGGCTGTCGCCCCGCGAACCTCCCACACTGAGCTATTACACGGTTACTTGGATCGGTTTTTCGGTATGCTGCATACAATAATGTGGTCATTTAGGATAGAAGGCGCCTGTATCGTATTCACCGATTTGCAGAAGGTTTAAATGGAATTGCCAATGAACTTGATTTGCCAAAATAATAGGCTTTGTCATCATTTGTTTGGTTATTTTGCAGGAATCAATTTGTATCTGATCTAAGCGCAAGGTCAAATATGACTAAGGGTGTTGTTACGATTATTATTTTTGATGTCACTTCCAAATGCATAACAATTCTGTTGGAACCGGGCGACCTGGATAGAAACCTAAAATTTATAGGGGGAGGTGGAAAATGCTGGGAAAGCTTTGAATTTCGATGCGGATAGGCAAGAGCACCAAATTTTTACTGATAAATTTTTCATTAATGTTGCTCAAAACGATGAAGTTATTGTAATTTAGAAACCGCAAATAAATTTGTGGATTAATATGCTTTATTCGATTTGTTATGATTTAAATTCTGGGTTCTGCATTTAGATCTGTTATTTTTACATCAGCAACTGAAAATCATAAAATCATAAATTTTGGGGGTTAGACGAGTTCCACACACTACCCTGTTCGACTTTTAGGTCAATTAGGTTTATTTCAGGAAAACCTGATATCCGAAACCTTGCACGGCAATACATTAGACTAAAAGGCTCAACTTTTGACTCAGAATACTGTGGACGGTGGAGGTGTGAATATGGTTTACGTCCCTCAGCTTGACTTTGGCCTTTGTTTCGTTAAACATGGTTCTTTATATATTTTATCTAGACCAATTTCTAGACTAAAAAAGTATAATTCACATGGCACTTTTAGTTCACTTTGAGAATAGGGTAATCCATGTCGTAAATTGATCCGTAATGTAGATCATTTATCGGCAGTTCCGGTAAGTAAACAACATTGTTCACTCAAACTTATTCACAATCGAAAAAAAATATACACAATTAATAAAAATATATGGGATTTATCCTTGCCAATTTGAAATCAATACATAAGCTTTGTTTTGAGAACATTTAGTGCAAAAAAGTGCTTATAATTTAGGTTAGGACCATGTCTTATAAACACACAAAAATTCGCAATAGTCCATCGAGCGTAAGCGGCTAAAAATTGCAAACGCCCAATAATAATTAATGGTACAAATAATTAATGGTTGTAATTACCTTAAAATTTATTTAAATGCATTGAAAATTCAAAGCGATTAAGTGCCACAATATAATTATCTAAGTTGAATTACAATATTCCATTGCAACGTTTATAGAACTATTTACTAAATGAATAGCGTAAAAAACGTGAGAACCGCCGAAATCTTTAGATTCAGTTTATCTCGGATATGTTTTCGTTTTATTTGGCTCGATTCGAACAGTTCAATTTTCGGCTCAGGTAGGCAACAGTTTCTCTGGCTAGGGTAGAGATGGAAAGCTTACTGGGGCAAATTGGATTCGCAGGACTTGGAAGTACAAATTATTACAACAAACATGTGGATATAGTTTATCAGATATGGATCCTAATTCGCACCTTTGAGGCGATTAACGTGCACAATAAATATTAAGTGTTAGTTGGGAAAGTAGGTCAAAAACTTCATTTAGATGCCAGTGCTAAGTGCAAATGAGGGGCTTATAAAGCCAGCTAGCTGGCTATTTTTCTACCGCTATACGAATTTATACTAATTTGCTCTACCAATTTATCAACTGTGGACCTAATTCGCACTTTGAGGCGACTAACTTGCACAATAAATATTAATCGTTATCTTGGGAAGGTCAAAATCTTTTATTTAGATTCTAGTGGTCAGTGCAAATATGGGGTTGATAAAGCTCGCTAGTATCTATTTTCCAGCAGCTATACTAATTTACTGTGTTGCTCCAATTATTAGTTTCAATTTTGACAATCTAAACTCTTATATTCAACTGACAAATCAGCATTCAACTTCAGAGAACGTATATTAAATATAATAAAATAATTTCGAACACGATTCAATCACATTTATCAAAGAAACTATACGAACAAAACATTGTAGTACTCCAAAGAACAAAACAAACGATCAGAGACAGCCCATTTCTGCCAGGAACAGCGGATCTACCCTCGCACCATATTTTACCCCATCCAGATAAGTTATGTCGTGGCAACAATCTTTAAAGATGAATAAAAATATTAAAATCAGGTCATATTATTAATCCAACTTTTGTTTTGACTTAGTTTTAGAAAAACCTAACGCTCCTTAGCAAAAAAAATTGGGAAGGCTGGGGTCTTTTCTAAAAGTGGGACGTGATGCTAATTAAATTCAATTATACTGCGACAGTTCCATCACGAGAACATAGACTTCCAGGTATTCCAAGATGTTAGTAGGTAATTTAACAACCTATACTGGAAATACGAGCAGCTAAAACTACCCACAGAGATACCAGAATGCGTACAAGCATGACGACACTCGTACCCGCACGGACCAGGAGTAGGGTAGCTCACTTATCGGGTATCCTGGTACTGTATCAGTCAGTTATCCCATTTAAGTACTCAGGTATCATATCCCGGGTATCAGATAATTTAAGTGTTGCTTAAGATTTTATTTCACACCGCATAACCAACCCATAAGTGATGTCTTTGTTAATTAATTATATAAATAAAATAATATATTGAAAACAACTAATCAATAATTAAAAATTTTCATTCGTATTTAAATTCATTATCCTTTAATATGGTCTTTTTTGAAAACGACATTATGTTTCCCCGTAGGGTGTCTAGTCAAGTTTACACTCCTCTAGTAATCGTATAATTTTCGTCCATACCATTTCATGGCGGCGAATTTAATCAACTGTTTGAAATTAGTCTAGAATTTTGCATATCCAAGCAGCATGTTTACTCTGAAGGAAACTAAATATTAAAAGAAATATATATTAAACAATTTGTTCTACGTTGATACCATCACAAATTACAAGCCTTAGAAACAGATATTACATACAAATGAATGACGAAAAATACCAACCTCTGAACGATTCAGCAGCTTATGACTGCTACCGACGTTAATGTCGAGAGCGTGGTACCCGAGTAGACAACTGGGCAGCAGGATATTTAAGTGATAAATAACACCACTCCCATACCTAGATTTTAGGTCATTCAATGTGTCGACAGCGTGGTACTAGGGTGCCCGAGTAGACAATTGATTAACAGGGTATTAATTAAGTGAGAAATAACATCACGCCCATACCTAAATTTTAGGTCATTCAAGGTGTCGAGAGCGTGGTACTAGGGTGCCTGAGTAGACAACTGATCAACAGGGTATTAATTAAGTGATAAATAACACCACGCCCATACCTAGATTTTAGGTCATTCAAGGTGTCTAGAGCGTGGTACTAGGGTGCCCGAGTAGACAATTGATCAACAGGGTATTAATTAAGTGATAAATAACACCACGCCCATACCTAGATTTTCGGTCATTCAATGTGTCGAGAGCGTGGTACTAGGGTGCCCGAGTAGACAATTGATCAACAGGGTATTAATTAAGTGAGAAATAACATCACGCCCATACCTAAATTTTAGGTCATTCAAGGTGTCTAGAGCGTGGTACTAGGGTGCCCGAGTAGACAATTGATAAACAGGGTATTAATTAAGTGATAAATAACACCACACCCATACCTAGATTTTGGTTCATTCAAGGTGTCGAGAGAGTGGTATTAGTGTGCCCGAGTAGACAACTGATCAACAGGGTATTAATTAAGTCATAAATAACACCACGCCGATACCTAGATTTTCGGTCATTCAATGTGTCGAGAGCGTGGTACTAGGGTGCTCGAGTAGACAATTGATCAACAGGGTTTTAATTAAGTGATAAATAACAAAGCGCCCATACCTAGATTTTAGGTCATTCAAGGTGTCTAGAGCGTGGTACTATGGTGTCCGAGAAGACAATTGATCAACAGGGTATTAATTGATAAATAACACCACGCCCATACCTAGATTTTAGGACATTCAAGGTGTTGAGAGTGTGGTAATAGGGTGCCCGAGTAGACAATTGATCAACAGGGTATTAATTAAGTGAGAAATAACATCACGCCCATACCTAAATTTTAGGTCATTCAAGGTGTCTAGAGCGTGGTACTAGGGTGCCCAAGTAGACAATTGATCAACAAGGTATTAATTAAGTGATAAATAACACCACGCCCATACCTAGATTTTAGGTCATTCAAGGTGTCGAGAGCGTGGTACTAGGGTGCCCTAGTAGACAATTGATCAACAGGGTATTAATATAAGTGATTAATAATACCACGCCCATACCTAGATTTAAGTCATTCAAGGTGTCGAGAGCGTGGTACTAGGGTGCCCGAGTAGACAATTGATCAACAGGGTATTAATTAAGTGATAAATAACACCACGCCCATACCTATATTTTAGGTCATTCAGGAAAGTATTCTATTCTAAATCTCAGTATTTTCTAAACTAATATAATAATAGTAATCACATTTTAGTTTTCATCTATGGTATCTCGTTTACTTTAGCCCGACCTGACTCGATCCAGAGTCTTACACCTCAGCCCGACTTGGACCCGAACGGTGCTCCGCCAGACTTGACTTCAATATTTGCTTTGTGTTTTGTACAGTTGCAATGAGACTTCGATGGTCGTAACAGCTACGTAAATAAAATTGAACATAAAGACGTCAAAATGTAGCAAAGTTGATGAAAAATATATTGCGCGGTGCCATTATGTCTTTGGTCAGTTTCTCAACATGTGCCACATTTTAGACGATGCCTTTTGACATTACTATGCGACCGAGCCAACTTACCACATTTATTTTTCTTAGTCGATATATGGTAGTGTATTGTTCGCCGGAGCTAATGTTATAGGTCAAAATGCTATTACAAAGAATCCAAAAGACCGATGTCTTGTTAAAATCACTGTAAGCCTACGGGTATAAGTTAAAGTTGTAATCCAGTTACATGGCTTCATACTGTGTTATATGATGAATGCCAAATGGCATGTAATTAAGTCCAATTTTTGTTGCATGTTTCAGATACTGTTGGACTTAACACAAGTTAAGTGTTCATGCAATATGTCTCTGCTTTCGTGCACCAACAAAGTTTGCTGGAAGCAAGTGCCAAACATTAGACGCCTAACACATGTGATCAAAAACTACTATACAAACGCCGTACGCGCGGTTGCGGAACCAGCTGGCTGGGACCAAATCCTAAAACTTGCTAACGATCCCAAACAATATTTAAACTTTAGCAATTTGGTTTATTTAGAAGAATCATCAAATTTTTGTCGTTTGCAGCAAAGTTGGTCACGAGGACGCTCATGTACGATAGCTCATTGTTGGAACTCCGATGATATCGATAACAATGCCAGCTGCTGGAATGTATGTTGTGGACCCAGCTTCACCACTCATTCACAGGAAACAGTGCTAGACGAATGTGATTGTACCTTTGAATGGTGTTGTAAAGTTAAATGTCGTTTAAATTGCACCACTATCGACACCAAATCGTTTTGTAGCTAATGTAAGCGATAATATTACAAACCAAGCATTTAATTTCGTGCAAACTCACTCCCATACATTATACAACATGTACTGATACCACACGGATAGATGCGTCACTAAGTAAAGGATTTTTCTTTTATAGATCAAATGGATACAGGAATAAGTTCTAGTTTTTTATCATAAAAGGCTTATCTCTCCCTTTCTCACTAAAACACCTCAATTAGTTTCTGTTATATGACTCAACTCATCGGAGTGCATGTAACGTTATAATGTCCCCACCAGTTGGAACTTATGTACTCCACCCTGTGGCAGGCACACCCTTCACAACAGGGTGTCTTAGACACCCTCTACTTTTTGAATAAAAGTTCATAGGGTAGCTAGCTAGCTGTTAGCGTTATTTTAGAGGGTGTCAAGCACACCATATTAGTTTTACGTTTTTTGATGGTATCGGCCATACTGTCGGGTCAATTCCCATATAGCCTACGGGGCACCTGTCTAGGACTGCACTGGATAGATTCAAATGCCACTTCCGAATTTATCTTGCAATCTACATTTTAGGGTCAGAATAAAATGTTTTCAACAATAAAAATTTTTATTCAGTAGTTTACAATATGGAAGTCACCATACTAATACTATGCGGTGTCTACCACACTGTCACTGCAGAACAGTATGATTCCCCCGGCACTCTACTGCCAAAATGCAGTAGCTAAGGGTGTTCCTGACACCCTCATATTTTGTATATGGTATGGCTGTCGCTGTCACTGTCTTTACGGTATAGCCTACACTACAGGGGGGCAAAAGTTCCAACTGGTGGGGGCATTATAACGTGAATCCTGCATAAATTCCGGCAGAGTACTATTAATATAGATGTGCGCCAATAACTACTTCTCAGAGGCAACTATAGATTTGGATTCACATTTTGTGCAGCAACTTATGTAATTCAATTCGGTAGAAACAACTGCGTCGGTATAGGTGTCATAATTCATTTATCCTTTCCACACTACAGACAACGGAACCCAGCTGTTATGGATACGATTAGGACATAAAAAAATTTTGACAGAAAGCACAAAGCACATGGTGGTTATAATTGTCCAGCAATTCAACTAGTTGTACAGTCTGATATTGAAGCTACATCAAATTTTTCTTAACCCAAAACATTTGCGTTAATATAACAATTATGTTAAAACAGGCATAATGTCTCAACAATAATTAACTGCAAGAAACACCTCTTATGTCTGTTAGGTGCTAAACAAATATCTGGGCCACGGAATGTACAACATATGCCGGAATAATATTTGTGTAGAGTAGGATATTTTAAGGCATCATTAATTTTTCCGCCTTCCAACAGCTAAATTAGGCGAATTTGCGCCCCCTGAAATTATACAAGATGACTGTGATGTTAGGTTTCTCGTGCCTCATATGCGAATGGTAAGTGGACTCTAAAAATTGTCCTTGTATGTGTTGTAATAACCAGATTACTCATTAGAATGCAACACGAATAGATAAATAGTGTGACGAAAGACGAAAATAAAGCCTGAACAATTAAGCACATCCTCTCCATATATTTTAACAAAATGTTAATTTTATTTTAGGCTGCAGCAGAAAGATATATAATGTGTTCAACCAGACATCTTTTAGACCACCAACCTGTGGGATAGTTGTAAATAAATGCTACAAGTAAATAGACAGCTAGTTTAGCTGCGAACTTGTACATAGAAAGACAGATACCATCCTATATTACAAAGTTTGTAGTGACTTTTTAAGCAAATGTATTTGTTTTTATTTGTAACCATAAAGTTCCAATCCTGTGAAACTGTTACATACTGCTTTATTTTATGGTGGACAATTTGTGAGCTGATTTGCAGATACGGAGCAATAACAAGATCCTAAATCAGCTTTGACCCTTTTAGGTATAGATCATGTTTAACCCCGCCGTTGGTCAACAGCAACCAGATGCGGTTTAATGCGCTGTACTAACTCAATTCGCCATTTACTGGACATACACATATTATTGTTCGCTGGCCTTGGGATGAGCCTTATGCGTAGTCGACTTTAGCTGAGTACACTTGGATTGTTCTTTTGTGAAATCGGTTTAGGATCGCAAATGCGATGAATATATGCGGATAAAGAGTTTTCCTTGTGTACACAAAAATTATTTGTGGTATCGCGTCACGTAGGTTCTGTTCGCGGTTAGCTATTTTGCAATCTAGAATCGCATTTCAGTGCGTACATGGGAAAACGCGATTACCAACTGCATTTTTGTGTATACTACTATACGCACATAGACTGAGAACATAGCTGCTTGATCCACATCGCATGCCTGTTATTTGGTGAACAGCGTGCAACAGTGCGAAATTGAGAAATGTGTGTGCGCAAATTCTGTTCGTACGTCGCACGTTTATTCACGTTTACTAAAATGCGAATGTAGCTGGCAGAAATGTGACCGCGATCGATTTCGTTCGTGATTTCGATAAAACAATAACCAAGGTGTACGCACCTAAAGTAGACTCACACATTAGGTATCCGAACATTAGTTAGAGAATAGCTCAATGGCTAGAAAGCATGACTTTCATCCATATCGATATCTCGCAGCGACCAATTTGTACTTCGATACTTGAAACGTTAACTAATTTATGACCGGGAGGATTAAATGCAAGACTTGGCTTTACGATTCCTGATAATTGTAAAATGTGCAAATATATTATAATATAGCATGTTTTTACGAGACTCACTTCTCAGGGTTAATTGTACAACATCAATAGGTTTGATCTCGAATACTGTTCAAATATGATAACTAATTATCTTTATTGCGAAGTTGTAGTAAATTGCACTGATTTAATTTCAGTAGGATATATTACAAAAATCTTGTATCAATTTAGTGCACGGATCTCTCAGAGCAAATAATTTTTATTCAGGAAACATTCGGGAGATTCTATTTTAATGTAACCAGCGGAAGTACAAGTATTGACTACAATATTTATATATGGCCGACACTGAAGGTATCTAGCGCACTACGGTTTGACTTCCATAGTCTGGGTTCAATTTATTAACTAATTTGGTGTTGCAATAAACACAATTGTGGTCGTCCCAGTGGTACTAGTAACAATTCATCGCTTGCAACGTTCTCCACGATTAGAACGCAACATTTAACAAATTGTTCTAAAGCCTCGATTTTTTCAGTAGATAATTTCTGTGTCTATACACTGCACGAGTTGTAAAGAACTACTTCAGGAAGCAAACACGTCCTGTGTACTTACAGGTAAATATGAGAAAAGTCATATAATTAACACAAAGCCGATAAAAACGTCGAGCAAATTCTACTAGAATAAATTCTAAAAATTTGGATTTAAATTAACTTGATTTGAATTAATCTAGATTTACCACTATTCTAGCGAAATGAGGGATAAAATACAACCTGGTTTAGAATCAGTTCTAGCGTTCTTTTCTTATTATCTGGGTGCACATTTTCTACTGTAGTTGCCGCATTACTTATTATTGTTCCGAATTTTTGTGATAAGTCGATATGTTTGTGGTAACGAAATGTGGGATTGCTTAAATATTAAACGTAATAATTTTTATTACGCGGATATAATTGCACTCCGGATTGATGAATGTGAGTATTATTATTTGCGTTAGATACGCTTAAGGGTATTAAAAGCGTGCTCTTCTGAGTAATGCCTGGTCCAATTTAATAGCGGGTCATGTGAACGATCATTTTCCAATACACCTGAAATGTGGCTTTGCTTGAATATCAAACATAATAATTGTTATTACGTGTGTATAATTGCAGTCCGGATTGATGAATGTGAGTATTATTATTTGCGTTAGATACGCTTAAGGGTATTAAAAGCGTGCTCTTCTGAGTAATGCCTGGTCCAGTTTAATGGCGTGTCACGTGAACAATCATTTTCCAATACACCTGAAATGTGGCTTTGCTTGAATATCAAACATAATAATTGTTATTACGTGTGTATAATTGCACTCCGGATTGATGAATGTGAGTATTATTATTTGCGTTAGATACGCTTAAGGGTATTAAAAGCGTGCTCTTCTGAGTAATGCATGGTCCAGTTTAATGGCGTGTCATGTGAACAATCATTTTCCAATACACCTGAAATGTGGCTTTGCTTGAATATCAAACATAATAATTGTTATTACGTGTGTATAATTGCACTCCGGATTGATGAATGTGAGTATTTTTGTTTGCGTTAGATACGCTTAAGGGTATTAAAAGCGTGCTCTTCTGAGTATGCCTGGTCCAGTTTAATGGCGTGTCACGTGAACAATCATTTTCCAATACACCTGAAATGTGGCTTTGCTTGAATATCAAACATAATAATTGTTATTACGTGTGTATAATTACACTCCGGATTGATGAATGTGACTATTTTTAAAACAATTATTATTAAAATTAAAATTATTATTATTAACTTATTATTAAAACAATTTTGCTATCAAGATTACTCTTCTTTCACGAGACCAATACTATTTAATATATATGTTAAAATTTTGAATTTTGCATGCGTTTTGACCAGTATATAACACAATTCAATAAGATTTAATAAATAGTAGGTAGCTATTTAATACAAATTTACGTGAAACGATACAGTTTTTTTGGTGAAGTTACTTTGTGAAACAGCAGTTAAACGAAAATGTCATAAATAAAAATGGGTTTTACAAACTTCACAAAAGTTACATAGCTACTTGTTTGTGTATTTTCCGATTGATTTGGCATTTTCGAAATTTTAGTCAGCTAGTACCGTCCCAGCCAAAATGACGCAGGTACTACCGGTTGTGCATAAGTAGTTCCGCGAGACCATCTATTATATCCTTCTAATTTAGTCGGTTCGACGGAATACGCTTGGCCTGGTACCACCTTTGCTGGAGTGAGTGACTCTTTTCCTCCCAACGTAAGCATATACCTGGTGGCATCTGTTGATCGATCGAGAAGCATAAGAATTGTAATCACGCAAATAGCAATACTGTTGATTGTAATCATTTCCTTGCTTGTTATTTAAGAATATATAATCTGCTTGAATATCAATACATATGTATTTGGTAACTAACCTAAAAATAAATAATGTCGAATGACTAATGCGGAATGAGGCGAAGGTACACTTTTAGGAATTGAATATTTCTTTAGGTGCATTCCAAAAACAATAAAATTCTATGCAGTAGGCATGTTTTTAAAATACACCTTTGTTGCAAGTTTCTGGTGGTATAGTGAAGGTGTTCAAACAACGCATAAACAGTTTCAAATGTGGCTTGAAGCCTACATTTAGTATGAAAGGCTTATTGCGTATGCAACGATCTTGTCATATTAGTATTCTTAAAATTCATCTGAGTCGTGTTTTAAGCCCCGTTTCAGTCTACTTTATCGACTTGTCTGCGTAAAAATATTCCCAAAATTTTCTGTACTTATTCTATTTCTCAAAAATAGGGCTCATTTTGTAAATCAAATGAACAGAAAATCAACATTCTCTTCATACAACTGTGCAAAAATATAAATGTTGGCATAATAAATCACAAGATAAGAAAATATAGGCAAACGTATTGAAAAAGATTTAGATCATTCCGTTTGTCAAATCGTACATAAAAAGTCAATCACAGTAACTTGTATTTAAGTATTTTAATTGCAGCATCCTTGTGATTCCGAAAAAATCGCATTAATGCTTTAATAACGGCGTAGAAACGGTTGGCTACGTGATGGAGAACTTACGAAAGGTAATGTAGGTAAAGTAGGTAAAGGTAAAGTCTTCTAGACATTGGTTTGATCTTTCTTCAAACGGTGAATTATTAGTTTAAGTTGCAATCTAGCAATATTGGAATACTTTACGGACATTAACTGGTAGAGTGTATTCATTGATGTAAACAATTTATACAATTTATTTTTTAATTTTGTCTTCAATATAATAAAGTGTAAATTGTCCATTACAGTTAGGGTCGGCAATGTGATAAATTGAAAATCGCGCATACATCAAGGCAGGCATACCCACGCAATGACTTCAAAGAAATCAATATAAATTTACTAAATAAAACTACAGTAAATACTAACTTACAGTAAATATAGTACAGTAAATACAGTGCACAAAAGCATATTTTGTTGGTTCGCATAAAAGTACAGTAAACTTAACTGAAGTAGTATAGAATAACTGAAATGTTTTGCTGCAGTTCTATAAAAGAAACGATGGCGTTGATTTTGGATTGAAAAGCAGTTAATATCCTTGGCCAAATAAAAAGGACCACTTGGAAAAACGATAAAAATTTACTTAGTATTACCAAGAGCGCGTTAGAGAAGAGATGAAACTTCCCTGCACTCACATGTAAACCGTATTTGATGACGAATGCCTTTTCAGCCTGACCCGCCCTCAGTTTCTGGGGTGGGTAGTTCGAACACCCCCCACCCCGAGTTTTAGGGCGGCAGCTCGGACTCCTAAAATTGGGGGTCAGGCCGAAAACGTCCGCATCATCAAACACGGGTTTACATGTGAGTGCAGGGAAGTGTCTATATTTATCAAACCTTGGTTTTCATTCATTATTGGTTTTATCTGTAGGAAAACCTGAACGTGGCAAATGTGCTGGTGGTGTCAGCCCATAATGCTTTCTATCATCTCATTGTGATCGGAATAGTTTGTATGAAGTTATCGCATGTTGGTTATAGCGTTAAAACGCTGACGAGTCATCACTGCTGAATGTACGTACGGATAATCTTGCAACCAATGACAGTGTCAGGTATCACTGAAACATCTTTCTTTAATAGCGAAATTTAATTACAATTTTTATAGAATAGATCCTACTGGATAAAACTATACAAGTGTAACTGAAAGACGTTTCTAAAATATTTGAACCTGCTGCTAAAATCATAACTAAAAGCTTTGAAATCTAGTTTAAAACTCTCTTCAAAACATAGCATGAGGCAAGAAAAATGGCGCTTTGTCAATAAAATTTAATCGTTGCACTAACATAAACTTGCTTAGGTTTTGTATCATATCAGATTGCACAGGTGAGTTTCCAATTATTTTTCGACTTTACAGTTAGTAATAGGAAAATCATACATGCTTTAACACTGCAGAACATGTTGCATAACGACATATTTTCGCTCTAATATTTATCCACGAAGAAGTTATTATTGTGGCGATGTAAAATGCGTGTTGGTGTCCGGTAAGGTGAACGATTAGCCGAAATTTAGACATGCATATAACTAGTAGGTATAGTATCTGAAGAACTTAGCGTCTGAGTTTCTGCAGACATATATTATGGTTCCGAACCTGCTTCAGAAAATGTAAGAAAAATGCAAAAATTTATCAGATTTATATGTCTATGGGTATCTCAATAACATGGAGAAAAATGACAGTGTCTAAGAAAACACTGATGCTGCTTCAGAAACTTGCCTATTTATAGTCTTCAGGCAGTCGGCTACGCAGCAATGCAATTTTACCTTAACAAGTCCTTAAAATAAACAAAGCCACATAATATGCAACAAATATAAGTGTACTTCCACACTTGTCAAAAGCTATTAATCTGGAGCAAGTAATGATGAGAACTCAGATCTTGAACGAAAAAGCTTTAAACTTCAGCAAAACAAGAACTACAAAAGGATACCAAATATAATTATACATCTCTTAATAGGAACAAAGCATCTAAAATAAAAATATAAGATTGACGCACATTAGGGGTTGGCCCCACATTTGGATCGTTTACTATATATTATATCCAATGTAATCTTTAGGGGCAAAAGTGAAATACATGCTATTACGTTCTCGATATGCTAATCCGAAGCTTATATACAAAAACTTATACTTAATTTGAGCCTAAGCCGGGCTAGAGCCACATAAAAACCTGCGCTAGGTTGTTGTTTTAAACAATATACCGTACGACTCCTAAAGAGCCATTACGTTATATCACTAGACTCAATTAATGCCATTTGTCAATAGATAATGATTTCTCGACGATCGAAAAAGTCAGACTTTGTTCTACACGACTACCTCCACGCGATATCTATTAAGAATTTCATTGCGAATACTAAGGCAGGCGACATTACAAAATACATACATAAAAGGAATTCCCTTTGGCGAGTGGCTAGAATCCTACTTGCACTAGATACATGAACACAAATCCAAGGAGTATAGGTACTAATGAGGCCACACTGTGCTGTTATATAATTATGTAAGGAGTTAAAATAGAATATATATCATTCACCATCTTCAATATCTTCGCCAGATTAATATGTTCCCAACGACTGTCAATACTCATAATCCTTGGTATAATTATGTGTTCTCGGTTTTTGCTGCAAAAGGTGTGTTTTGTTCATGTTTTGTGTGTTTCATATCAGGCTTAATTCTTAAGCTATAATAATCATTTTCATGGTCCAAGAATTTCTAAACAAACACTAAAAGTCTACATAATCATAGATGTACCGGCAAACCATACTGTGTCCACTCAGTGGAAAATTTGACAGATTTTAGAGACTGTATACATGCAATATTTCACGATGGAGACGTAAGCTCAAACAATTATTTGTCACGATCAGCTTTTTTCTACCACTTGTAAAATTTTATCAACTCGTATGACGGAAATGCTCCATTGGGCCTGAAATATATACTTTTGAAGCTAAGATGATAGGTCAGGACATCACACAAATGGCGACAGAGGCGGAATTCAAACCTACGATTTTAGGCTTTACCGCGTTTGCGCTATCAAATGAACTACTAAGCAGGCATTTTACTTAATATTGAATTAACATTGCGTATTAATAAGCCGAGCCATATAATCTATCAACTCGTGAGTAAAGTGTCGATGATTAAGCACCGAAATTTTGCCATGAGGTTACAAAGTACACGAAGGTCTTTAAAAACACAAACCAAATATCTTAACATGCCTTTGTGCACTTTGTGTACCGTTGTGACCTTAAGGTTACTTTGTGTCCGCAAAGTCCAGTTATTCTTCAGCGGCAGAACATAGACTACTTATTTATTCACCTCAGTCAGTACAAACAGTCTGTTTTATTTTTGCTATTTTAGCTTGTAATGCATCACTTACCTTAGGATGTGTGCACCTAAAGCCGTATTCTGTCACAGAACAAGTTTTAGCCCCTGATAAATAGGAGCAGCTCAATCCGGTCCTTCATTCATGAAATAAACAGCTACGCTATGCTAAGTACGTTTGTACTAGCCGCGAGCGGCTAAGTGTCAGGGTTTGATAGCTGGGACGGACTGCTGAAAAAATATTTATTACGTTCAGTGTAGCAGACTCTGTTACTGAGAAAATGGTTACGTCTAGACTAAAAAAGGTACGATAAGAAGTACTTAAAGTAGGTGGTCGCATAAACAACGGCAAATAAATAGGTAAATATCACTATTTTCAAAATTTTGGTTTAGGCGCTTTCAAAATCCAACCTAGTAAAACATGCTCTTTCTTACATGAAAACTAAGCTATCATAACTGGACGATTTACGAATATACAAATATGTTTCACCAATTTCCATTTTTTCGCTATTAAAAATTATCGTCATATATTTTTGACTTTTATAGCCGATCCCGGCCCTTGTGACAATTTTACAGCCGCGCTTTACTACTCGTTATTGCAGGGCTTGGCTTGGCCAAAAAATGTCACACTGGCTAATCGCAGCTAGCCTAGCGTGGTTTTTGGGCGCGGCAGGCTATGACAAAATTAGACCTTGCCACACACTGTTTAGATCTAAATGATGCATTATATACCATCGATAAATGACAAATATTCATCTAAAGGGTCGGCTATAGCTTATATATGCGTTTTGCGAATATTATCTATATCATACTTTATCATTTACATCTTTACCATACTTTTTAAAGGAAATATCGCTAAAAAATTGCCAGTTTTTGCAAAATTGTCGCCTCTTGTCGACCAATAAACCTGCACATTTCTGCTATGTTTCCGCCATAGTACACGCAGCATTGAAAAATCAAATATTCTTATCTACACATATATATCAATCGCTGCATAAATTTTTTAGTAGGCGATCAGATTGAACAATAGTTCTGCATAGCATATACTATCACTATACCGTCTCAAACTACTTCCAGCGTCCAGCCATATCGCTATCATGGCCAATATAAAGTATCTAAGACAACTGTTGTAACTAATATCGCTAAATAACTAATAGTTGACCATATTAGACGTGCTGACTAGGCATGGGTATCCGTTAGGGACCCGTAACCCCGTTAGCCGGGTACTGATGTAACCAACCCGACTACACTACCAGGGTACCCCACTAGCTTCACATGTACCCAGGTACAAATCACTAACATTGGTAGTTCTGATAAGCCGCAGCTTGCACATAAATAGGCATGTGTGCGACGTTCAAATTAGGTACCCAAATATGTTAATACGGCTTGCAGTTGGCGATGGCGTCGAGCTAAAAAATTATTTAGTCCGACCTACCGTACAATTTATTCTTTCAATACATGCAACATTTTTGTCATTATTTCCCTGTTTATGTATGACAACTCTGTATAAACATTTAACTTTTTTCCGTCGCCCGGATCCATAAGTTGTAGTCTTTAAAAAGTTGTACCGGTGTAACAGGATATTTTTACTCCCCGGATATTTATACTCCCCAGTAAAAATATCCTAGGATATTTTTACTCCCCCCAGGATATTTTTACTCCCCTTCTATATGTAGATTACACGTTTCGATTTGATGTTATGTTGATGGCATATGGCATGTATTTCATTTCAGTTCCCAATCATAAAGCAGCAGCAATACGCTCAAAATTGCATTGATTAACGCAACCCATAGTCATAAAATTGTTTTATAAAACTTACATATACTTACAGAGCAAAAATCAAAAGCATAAACATAACACTGTATACTAAAACACGAATAAATGTTATTGCAATATGGTATGAAATGAATATTCAATAATGCTAATATGGCGTTTTTCGACTACACGACGATGTCTTGAATTTCGATTACACATATATAATACACATAACGTCAACAATAGATATAGGTACGTGTGATACGGATACATGATACATAAATTTAAAGCTAAACTTCAGAACAGCAACAGATTAGGCCGCAACTTCGTAAACAACGTCAAAATGATCACCACCAGTATTTTTCAAATATATATAGTGAGATTCCGCGTTGGAACCACTGCCAAGAACGTTCGGAGTGTAGCTGGACCACATCCATTTAAGTATTTTTCGTTCGTCCGGTTCCAAATGGGTGTGTACTCATTAAAAAGTAGTGTTGAGCAATGCTGCAGTGACCAGAAACTCCGTATCCGTGGCCCATACTCCTAGATCTGACATGCTGCTTTCTTTTGTGTAGTTGTTTGTCGCTGTCAAGTTGACCAGTTTGCCAACGACATGTGGCTGCTCCATTAAGTTAACTGATGCTGCTCGAACTGCTTCGTGACTGTCTTCTGAGCCTGTGATGCAATGCGATATCGCACGAAAATAGCAATTGCCATCACCCATAATTTTTTGAAGCTTTGTTGGGTAAGTCAGTGGAACTGACTGTTGAGCGTAACTATTATAATTACGAACGGTAATTCCTAACAGCTCAGCTGTTTTATTTTGCCAAGCTTTATCCGGTGGCTTAGAGGTATCAAACTTCGGGTTCACTCGCTGGCAACGGTCGCATGATTTGATGCACTGCTGTATGTCAGTTTTCATGTCGTGCCAATAGTAACGTTTAGTAACCAAGTCCAGCATACTGTCCCGCCCCCGATGTCCACTCAATGCTTCAGACTCCAAGCTATTATCTTGACCAGAATGGAATGTTTGTATCAATTGTTTTTGTTCTGCGATGTCTGTGACCACCTGAACAGTGACGATTTTATTTTCTGATCCGGCAATTTTCAGATTTTTGTTATAAAATGGTTGACCGTTGCGACACAGTACTGTTTGCACTGTAAAAGTTAGCACGCTGGCCTTTATCTACATGCCGAGTGGATATCGTCCGTTGGTAATATAGTTACGAACATCGTTAAAACTGATGTGTTTATTAGTTTTAGATTTAAACATTTTATAACATTTGTCACAAATACACTATAAACCTGAAATAAAAAGAAAGTATGAACGGTATATACACCATAGAAATGGTATAGGAAATACTTTTTCTAGAGGAAGTAAAGATTTTTAGAACATTTTACTGGGGAGTAAAAATATCCTGGAGGGACGTAAAAATATCCTAGGATATTTTTACTGAAACACATAAATAATCCCATTTTATATCAACCAAATCCAGTGTACAGCTTGTTTCCAATATTTTAAAAGCTTCTATCATACCATTGTAATCTGTTGATATCTAGTGGTCAATCCAGTTACCTAGAACATGCTGTAAAAGTTGTGTTATCCAGATATCGTGCATGACTTCGTTAGTTTCTTGTACCTATATGCTCAGACAGCCACTAAGTTCTGTAACCGAAACTTTTGTAATCAGCTACAACTTTTGTTATTGTGTTCTCGTTCTAATATTTATATTTTTGCAACGCCAGGTATTAAATTTGTAAATACGCGGGACTATACTTATCGCTACATGTGTGTGAGACACATATCGGTGATTAATAGCTAATATCTTTACCTTATATAGTTAATAGATATTCGTTTTTGTCCTTATTAGGAGAAGTCTTGTGCCCAAATTAATATTTATGGTGTTCAAAATAAGGACCTAGACTTCTTGTGAAAAATATGTATGCCCATATAATACGTACTTTTGCTACCAGACTGCTGAATACGGGTACATTTCGCACTACCCGGGTACCCTGGAGGCAGTGCCTATGCTTAGTGTTGACTTCATTTGTTACCTAACCTAAATAATGACAACTAATAGCTGATATTATTTGTTTGAATTTATGTTTTATAGTGATACTGAGCTTTAGCAAAGGCCATACATTCACGAGGTCAGAGGTCCCAGGGGGAAGCTAGTGCTGCGGGAAGATAAGGGAAGCCCAGGATTGACAAATTTTCGAAATTTTTTCGGAATCAAAAGTGTTGCTAGTTTTTGGTAATTTTCCTAATTTTTTCCAATTTCGTCAAGTTATTGCCAATTTTACCAATTTTCCATTTTTTTCCAATTTTATCCCGGGTTTTGCCAATTTTACCATGGTTATTGAATGGTTTTCGCTAAAAGTTTTCGCCTGCCCAGTGTACGAGTAGGGGTGTAGAACGTGGCCTGGAGGAGCCTCAGGCTACCTGCCTTCCAAAACGTATTGGTGGTTCGTCCGAGGGTGTCCGACGCCTCAGGGGTATAAAAGGCTGATTTCCTATGATCATATGTATGAGGCCTCTATGAACATGTACGGTATAAGCTCTAAACAGCTTTCCATATCATCCTGAAGGCCGTTGTAAGACTTAACTAAGTCAAAGTAAGTTAGCAAACTACAGTCAGCGGATCATCTAACTCAAAACTGTGAAGTTATTTGAACTATCTATTTCTTTGTTATGGATCCGGGTACGTTTTCGATTACAAAATACGTAGTCAACCTTAGAAAAAATTGTGTGAGAAGCACATTTTTACTGACTACATTGCATGCAAAAACAGATATAACGCTTCACATCTGGAAAATGATTTAGTTATGCTTACACAAGCACCTATAATTGTGTTAAAAAGTTTAGACCATTCATGATATTCGTGAGCCATGAAATTAAATTGGCTAAGAAAACCTAAGTAAGAGGCCTGCTACATCCTTGCGTAAATTTTAAAGAATATAAACCCCATAATTTTTGACGCAAATATTTTGATTTGCCAAGTCCTAAATAGGAATTTCAGATATTCAAATTTGCCAAATATCGGCCAGTTTATAATACTATAACTCCCTGTACTTCGTCCGTAATGCCCAGACGTATCTGAGGTAATTTAGTAGGAATCTTCACATATCTGGCGAAACTGGTATTTAGAAAACTCAGAAATTTAAAGTGAAACATTGATTTTTGGAATTGCCTGATAAATCATTACTATTTGTTAAGGTAAGCCTTTAGTTTAAGGATTAAACTTAGTGGAAGACTTAGCCTTTTGGAGTCATTTTAAAACGCTTTGTCTAGGCATACACTTAATGCGTAGCCTTAAGCGTCTTAAGCCTCATAATAAAAGCACAGAGAGCACAGTTTAGGCACCCACGCGATGCGATGTCATGCAGAATATAGGCAGTGCACCGCCACTGCACACCAATTGCTAATAACGCACAGGTATTGTTACATGTGACGTGAAATACGGAGCACCATTTCTATACCGCGAAGGCAATGGTAGCGACCATATCTACGATTCGCGTTAAGTTGTGGTGCCAATATATGCAATGCGCATGAAATAGGGATATTCAAGCCAATGCCTGGTGTGCTATGGTAGAGATTATATATACAGCCATGGACCAATGGTCGCTACCATATATACAATTTAAGATGATGGTCAGGTTTTATTCTTCCCGAAACCAAGGTTTAGTTTAAGAGTTAGACTTGGTCTAACGTTTATGTTTCTTACGATTTATTGTTACTATAAAGTGTAAGTTAGGTGTAAGGATCAAGGCCATGATTAGTGTAAGCTTTAGCTGGCGTATGAATACAGTTTTCATTAGACTTAATCTCATAACGATAGGACGTAAGTTACGCTTTAGGTTTTGCTCATGCTATAATAAGCGTTAGAGTTGGCCAGAGGTTTTACAATAGCTTATCACTTGAATTAATAGCGCAATGCATATACTTAATCGATGCTCACACTGCGTCATAACGCGATATCATCCGACCTAGATTCGATCCAATCTGATTGCATACGAACAAACTCTGTGGCTACCGAATGTGCGTTTATTGTCTATGTGTTTTACATAGCATCATTAGATTCGGACTCTGGAAAACCGGGCACCCGATCGAATTGAATGTAGTGTGAGGACTCCAAATTGAATGATATAACGTCATATCAGATTGGAATGTACGTAATGTGAACGTAATGAACGTATTGTTGGTCCAAGGTTCATACATACTTTACTTTAAGAGTTCAGACATAGTTTCCTTTAGAATTATTCTGTCAGTGGGGCTGGGCCCTACAGTTAAGCCAAGTCTAAATAGGATATAATAATAAGAGTCGACAAGGTAGCGGAAGTCGCCCCTAAAGATGGAGCCCAACTCAAGTCAAATCAAACCCGCCCCAACCTGAAAGCTATGAAAAAATAGCCGAAAATAGCTTGCTAATAGACAAAAATTAGGGTAAAACTGGCAAAAATAGAAGAAATTAGGAAAAATTTATCGCAAATTGTCCAAAATTACGGAAAATTTTTGGAAAATTTGAAAAAAATTTCGAGTTCCTAGAAATTTCAAAAATTTGCTCCACCTGGGCTACCCTCCCTTCCCGAGGAAGCGTTGAATTCAAAGAATAGGCGTAGTCAAGGGAGGCACGCAGGCGTGCCCCTTGCTTGCTTCGTACCCACCTAAAATGAAATAGAACAGTGAGGTCCACGTTTATGTGCGAAAAGTGTGTTTAACTTGTGCCCCACTAGCACATTCAGTGCACCTCCATGCAAAAGTGCAAGCTATGCTCGTGCTTCTAAGGATTAAACGTAAAGTTTAAACGTTGCAAATATTCAGTATTTATTACAACAATTCCTACAATTGGTTATGAGGTATATCTTGCATAACTTAACCCACAACTGTTGCACACCGCCACTAAATGTGTAATACAAAGGGAGAATATTGCTAGACAAGCTAATGGCATCAAGCTTTCCTTCCCGTATACAAATCAGACTGTCTAGTAGCACCATTTTGTAAATTTCCCAAGGCTGCATACCAAAAAAATCTGGAGAAATATGTCGACTCCCATGTGTGCCATTAAAAGATTGGATATAAAAGCGAAAAACACGTAGAAATAAAGTTGCATAACTTCTTATTTACTGGTATTACCCCAATTTTGCCGTATTTCGCTAAAAATACATTAAATATGTTTTCGGAATCTACAGATTAAAAGTGAGCACTATAGTGGGACCATTAATCAGCCTAAAATAAATTAATGATATTTATCGATGATAAAACTAGGAATTAATAATATATATCGTATTAATAAACTGATTTTGATTAATAGAAATATGTTAGAAAAATTTCGCTACAGAAAAATTTAAAATTAAGCCATCTCTTTCTCATATTGCAATTGCTCTAATAACTTACAGTAGCATGTTTGGAATATTATACTAGTGCGTGAACATTAAAACATTCCTTACATGGCTAAAAGGTTAACAGCGTGACTATTGGAACCAACAAGGGTTTCCGTACAAATATCGGTTTGTTTAATTTTTCAGACCCTCTCAAAGCATCGAAACTATATCTACTAAAAACTCCAGACTGAACTTCGTAAAAGAAAAACATAAATAATTTTCAATTAAAATTAGTTCTGGGTGTGAAATTTGAAATGTGAAATTGCTTGCGATTGCATCAAACATATATTTAGAAATTTGTAAATTAAGATAAATTTTTTTTTAATTTTTCTCACTAATCGTATTCAGATTTAGGTGCATTTTATATAAATGCTTAAATAACCATATACACATTTCAAAGTTTTCGTTCAGTTAGAGCTATTACAATACAATATTTTATAGAGCTAAAGCTGGGGCATGTACGGTTTCACGGAAAATCTAGAATAATTAAAATGGTAATTTAAAGCATTGTTATAAAGTTGGTACTCGGAGGTTGTAAGAACCAAATATCGATGAGCGTATAACATTTGGCAATATAAATATACTGCGGCTCATTGAAGTCTGCCTCAACCAATAAAATAATAATTCCGCATTCTAATCAGAATTGAGTTACCGGTTTAGCCTATAGTTGCGAAGGAGTACAATTGGGTTTCAAATCGCATACATGTGAGAAAATTTCAGCGGTCATACAACAACGAAAACAGTGTTACAGCCAAATAGTTATAACAAAATCAATAACCTTATAAAACACATGTAGCAAACTTGAGATGGCAAACTACATCAGAAATGTTCCACAAAGCATGGGCAAATTTCCATGACTTATCTTTATTAGAAATATATACTTCACGGTAATCAAATCAGTTTAACAGGAAAACATTAAATCGCAATTTTAATTAATTTTTGTGAATATCAGAAGAATGCAATAAAATTAGAAGAATGCAATAAAATCAGAAGAATGCAATAAAATTATTGCATTTCAGAATTGGCTGGTCTTTGATTTTTACGATTTTATGCAATATGAAATAATTTAGCTATTCTAAATTCCCGATACTTTATACATGTCTCCTATTGTAAAAGGCGTATCCAATATTTAAACTCCGTTGGGATAAGTGCGGTAGTGAAATATATTCCACCTGCTATGTGACAAATCATCAGGGTGTAGCTGTCAATGATCTGAATCGTGACAGAAATGCTTCAGCATACTAGAACTGTGCAGACCTAACATTGTCATGTTGTTAGCAAATGCTGTATAATCCTTAGCAGCAGCTTCCAGATTTACAAAACCCAAGTCTTCTTATGTTTCATAATTAAACACTTTGACTAAAATGTAACGTTGTTGTCGTTGTTATCTAAAAGCGTGATCACACGCTCAAACTTTTTGCTCAAATTTTGAAAGCATCTTTTTTTTTGCATTATTGGTTAATTCTGAACGTGTGAACATTGTTCAAACTTTTAAAGGATATTTCTTTAGGGTCACCTACGAGATGTATTACCTTAAAAAGTTTGATCTCAAAATTTGAAACATCATAAATTTGCTTTAAAAATCACCATCAATTTTTTTTAATCACAAAGTTTGAGTGTGTGAACGCGCCTTTAGTCAAAATAAATAAGTGTATCTGAAATTAGATAATATATAGTCATAATACTTATTTATGCAGTACTATAGTCATCATATGCTATAGCTCATTCTTATATAAAAACGTTGATATTCTTAAGAAGAGTATGATGACACTTGTCATCTATACAATATAAACGCAGCATCGAGCATGACTCATCATCTAGCCATCATAATGTCTTGGCACTAATTAAGCAACAACGAAACTTTAATTTGAACGAAACTACTATTTTTCTATTATTTGCGGCACGTTTGCACCACGCTATTCAAATGTGGGTGACAACATAAAGTGGGGGTGCCATAACGAAAAAAATCATATTTTCCGACTTTTGCCGAAAAGCTGTGTGGAGCCTCCCCTGTTTTGCTACCCCCCCCAATAGTATCTTGTATAACGCAAAAAATAATAATAATGTAAACACTTACTGTCATTGTCTAATATTTGGATGTATAAATCCAATCACAATTTCTCGTCTTTGCCACATAACTCACCTCAACGCAAAAAGTATAAAAGTATGAAAGTGGATGATGAAAGTAGACATCGGTCGTAATGTTTCACCGTTTTGGATATGAGAAATGTAGTTGGTCTCTGGCTCCATGATAAAACTGCGTGAAGTTTGAGGATTTTTGATTGCATCTGTGGTTCTCAACATTTGGGGATCAAATTACACTTTATAGAATTCTTCAAAACTAACAGTATCGAGCATTCTACAAAAAACCATGGTATTTCAAGCATTATGGGTTTACACAAAATCAATACAGATGGAAACTTTGAACGTCTTAGCTAACTATTATTTGGCTAATGTAACCTTTGGTCCCGCCAGTTTTATAACTGATATGCCATTCTCAATACACTAAGCCTTTACGTTGTGCTATACCTTAAACTTCACATTTTATAAAAGACTTATACATGCTTATAGCGCATAGAGGGTTACCCCCCATTTGACACTCAGATTTCCCTCACCACGATTCGCCATCCAACCCCTCCTGACAGGTCGTCCAACCTTGGCGGTGTAGTCGGCACCGAATCCACAAGCACCGAAAGGACCAACCGATTAGTCGCCGAGGGTGCCGCCCCCTCCCCTGGAAAAGCGAAGCCCCCTCCCCCGCCCCGAGAAGGGCTATCCCTTTCCGGGACTCGGACCTTGAGCATGTATGCTCTTAGACCAACTAAATTTCTAAATCGGTGGGCTAACTAATCATATAACCATATACCATATAACATACGATCAGTCAATGTGACATGGGCTGGTTTTTGACTGATCGAAACAAAAATGAATGCACCTGCAAAAATGAAAATTGCATTCAGGTACCTGCTTGAGAAAAGCGAAAAAAATAATTAGTTCATTAAGACATATACTTTCAGCAGTTTTACTAAATCGTAATATAAACAAAACTAAACAAACAGTGCACAATTAGTGATCCGCACAACTTTTTTTGCCGATATTCAACACCTGCGACATACCTGGTTACGATAAACAACAGCCATCCAGCACCAAACGACACCTCGGCCACAACGCCCATTTCTGGCAGTCAACCGTCACATACAACAACAAACCGGGGTCGCAAAATACCGCCCCTGGTGCCTCAACAAAGCAGCGCTGATAGGGTATCAAAATCTTCACCGGCGACCACAACATTGTCTGCAGCAAACGTTTACCAACGGTTAGCAACGTGATCGTCAGTTCGCTGCGAATATATGGCGGAAGCGGCAAAGAATGCTTTGAATGCGCGGTTTCTGTGCGTCTTGGATACATTAAAGCTGCTCAAGTATCGACACAAGGTTAGTCGAAGCTCAAGTGTCCAACGAATTGGTCGTAATACTGTGCCGAGTCTGTCAGCCAATTGCGGAATCTAAACGATCGGTAAAACTTGGTGGCACGACACGGACAACTGCCGATCGCCTATACAATATCGAACGTCAAATAGCATCCATTGCGTCGGCTGTCGGCCAATTTTCAATATGTGAATATAAAGTATAATTAAGATTGTCATTTTATTACATTATTGAGCATAGCTTAGATTGTCGTTTTAATACTATACAGAATATAACTAAAGTTGTCGATTTATTACACTATAGAGGTATAACTAAGATAGTCGTTTTATTACAATATAGAGTATAAGTAAGATTGCCGTTTTATTACAATTACAGAATAACTAAAGATTGCCGTTTTATTACCATATAGAAGATAACTAAGATTGTCGTTTTACTACATTATAGAGTATAACTAAGACTGTCATTTTATTACAATATAGAGTGTAACTAAGACTCTCGTTTTATTACCTTTTATAGAGTATAGCTAAAATTGTTGTTTTGTTACCTTTTATAGAGTATAACTGAGATTGTCGTTTTATTACAATTACAGAATAACTAAGACTATCGTTTTGTTACAATATAGAGTATAATTAACATTATCGTTTTATCACAATTACAGAATAACTAAGATTATCGTTTTGTTACAATATAGTGTATAATTGAAATTGTCGTTTTATTAGAATATAGAGTAAAACTAAGATTGTCGTTTTATTACAATATAGAGTATAACTAAGATAGTCGTTTATTACAATTACAGTACAACTGAGGTTGTTGTTTACTACAATTACAGTATAACTAAGGTTGCAGTTTTATTACAATTACAGAATAACTAAGATTATCGTTTTGTTACAATATAGAGGATAACTAAGATTGTCGTTTTATTACAACATAGAGTATAACTAAGATTGTCGTTTTATTACAATATAGAGTATGACTAAGATTATCGTTTTATTACAATATAGAGTATAACTAAGATTGTCGTTTTATTACAATATAAAGTATAACTAAGATTGTCGTTTTATTACAATATAGAGTATAATTAAGATTGTCGTTTTATTGCAATATAGAGTATAGCTTAGATTGTCGTTTTAATACAATACAGAGTATAACTAAGGTTGTCGTTGTATTGCAATATAGAGTATCTCGGTTTATTACAATTGCAGTATGACTTCCCTAAGATTATCTTTTTGGACTTATAAAAGTATTGAGTCGCAACAGCTGGCTATAGAAACTGCTGTTGTTGCCCAACTGGTTATAGTGGACTAATATATAGTTTGACTAGGTTTGCGCCTAAAGAAATATTTGGTTAACAGTGTTTATTCTAGCCAAATACAGCATACTAAAAGATCATAAAAAGTAGCTACCATCTAGGTGTAGACTTTGACTGTAGTGAAAGAATGTATAATCAGCTGTATAATAGTTATTAAATGTCTGGGAAATCTCGTATAATTACCATTGTCTAAAGACCGTAGTGGTCTACTTTATATGCTATGTCAAGAAAACTTGCTGGTTTTCTGTAGTGGCCGCTATGGTTATAACTTACGTATTCCACTCACCTTTAGTATTTGTTTCATATTTGCTTTTGTTGGGCTAATGGGTGCTGTTATCTGAATGACTCTGTTGTTCTATTTATAAGATTGTTCTATTTTATAGAATGAATAATTCAATTTAATAAGTTTTGTATGAAAGACTTTGCTAGTGGGTATCCGTCTCAAAATCTGCACTGTTTCTTGACTCGAAGCTATCGCAAAAACACAAGTGTCTGGTCAACAAGTGTTGGGTTTTGTCAACATTTCTTCCACAAATGCTCCTATGTAAGAGGAGAGTTGGGTGCTGCAAAAGTGGCATTGGCAAGTGAATCGACTAACATTCGCGGCAACAGTCTTCCCTAGGGAATCTACTATTATGACGATTATTACAGTAAAGTTTTGTTAAATGTGTAATGACAAACTTCCAAAGCTACCGATATAGGTTTGCAATTTGTGGGATTCGCTGGCTTGATCTAATCTCGGAATCTACGGACACGCGCCTAGTAACGGGAGACAAGCATCTGACTTGTCGCGCAGATCAAAAAACTTGTACGCGCACACCTCTGCCCTTATAAAGAATTTTACATTATAGCGACCATTGCGGTACTTTATAGCATTAGAAAAAGAACAGCTTAGAGCGGGGGTTCGGGGTGCTGCAGCCCCCAGACTTAGGCTTAAGTTTAGTGTATCTCTCATATAAGGACCTTAGCGTAGGCTAAGTCTAAAGCTTAGGCATCGAGACCGGCATGGCCTGTATTTTATTTCCGCCCCTCAGGGTTACTTAGGCCATACAAGTTATATGCCACTGCTGAGTTTCGCTTCGTAGTTTTTGTGTTGTAACACATTTGTTGACCATAATTATGATACTTACATGCTGTATTTGATCGGGAATATATATATTCTTCTAGTTAATAATACGGGCCAATGTAACCTTTTAGGACGGAAGTGAAATACTTGCTATGCCGTTCTCGATATACTAAGCCTAAGCCTTAGTCTTAGCCTAAGTTAAATTCTCCATATAGGCCATGTGCTATCCCTAAGCCTACGTCGGTTGGCTACCGTCACCGAACCCCAGCTCTAAGCTGTTGTTTTTCTAACAATACAGCGTCAGGTCATTAAGCGTGACATGGGGCATACACAGCAATTATCCAGTAATTGGATACTTTGTATATATTAATAAACTGCACACACCCAGTGATTTCGCAGATACAACGAACACGCTGTAATTTTAGTTTTTGTGGGACAAATGTTGTCCACGTTTTTCAGCTTTAAAATGGATAATCTATAATATCCAACATGTTTTGACCTTGATTGGGACTTTGATTTATTGTCCTTTATCGGCATTCTCCCATAATACATCATGTACTAGCGTATATATGTATGCTAGATGATGTGCGCTATAAAAACAACAGTCGTGTTGCGCTGGCTGTTGACGACTTACAAACTACATCAGCATAATCCAGGAGTCAGTTTGACCTAAAAAATTTCTTCCCCCGAATAGTCTTTATTTTAATTCTCATCTTCTAAATTATAACATAACCATTTGGCTTCACGTACATTGATTCACGATATATACGAAAATTTAGCTAAATCAGATGCGCTATCAGATAAGAATGTTTTGTAAGAGCTGAATATACATCTATTTTTGGCCATGAAAATTATAGTGCGCTGATCCATTTCATTATATGAGTATTTCTTTGGTCTAGCCCGGTTCAAATGCAAGCAACCTAAGTATACATACTCGAGGTATCAGGGCCGGGAGGGAAGGGGTATGTGCAGGGTATAATACAATTTCGCAATTATTGTAGCTTTGAGTGAGGTCCCCGTGAGTCAGATCTCCTGCTTGCGGGTTAGGCGGGCCCTAGCCAAACCATTGCGTCATCGCATGTTTAATCCGCTTTATCTTATTCGTATAAAATACCCTTTTATCAAAACTAAAAGTTTACACCTCGGTAATGTAAATATAATTGTTAAACTTCAAACTGACGCATAAAAAAGCAAAACACAGAACTACACACTCTGAAGCCTAGCTATGTAATAAAAGCCATATATTAATCGCCACAAGACATAACTCACTTAAACTAATGGTGGAAATTCAACTGGATTGTCGGCGTCGCATTTTAAGATTGGACATAGCTTAAACTATTAAAAGGCACAACTAAAACTCTACACTCCACTGATTCATCTAAATTGTTGTGACCAGACACTAAAAACTTGTCCCGTACGTTATAATGGTAGGTGCAAACTAAAGTCCTAATTTTCTTAGATTGCTGGATCACGTTTATGCGGGCTTTTAACGAATGAAAAGGTGAATTCATAGTTACTTGCGCGTTACAATTCTAGAAAAACAATTTGAAAAATCAAACTGTATCGTTAATAAATAACCAATATAAAACGGATTTTAAAATGTCAGGATAAGCTTATATTTAATTCAAATTACATATCTGTCAAAAATGTTTATTATTTGTAGACTACTCCAAGATGAAGACTTTGCTGCATACTACTATGTATATATTGTGCAAAAACTAGCTTTGATAAAGTGCTTGCAGGTTAATACAAACTAACTCAGTGTTTGCTTGGGCAATATATGCAACTTGCCTTAGTGTTCAAAATTCCTAATAATTCGCTTAGCATGTAGTCGCAGATAGAAACATTATAATAAGCATTTTGAAAACAAATTTTTCCATATATGGCTGTAGCCTCTTCTCAGCTTAACCGCAGGTTTTGTTTGAATCTTGGTGATGGTCAAAAATACAAAAATTTCGTCGTTTGGCAATGCTCAAGCACGGCTTCTTATCAATGACAAAATTTGTAATCACAAACCCGAATCGGTTCCTGAAAAATAGTTTGTTAACATCAGATTTTTACTTACGAATTTCATTGACTTAAACAAACCCAAACACAAACAGTAAGTATCGAAATGTTTATTCAAAGTTGCTATTTACGTATTTCTACTTATTAAACACTTATTATAAAGTCTTTTACTGTAGCAGCCGACAAACTCCGTTTTTTAATAAATCTTCAGCGCACAAGTCAGTCATTCCACATTTCAAATGTTCAGTCGATTACCCGAACCACTGAACTTCAGGTATTGTCTTTTTGGCCACGGCACCACGTGACCACCGGCCGTAACCTTGTGCGGTATCCGTTGCCGCTGCATACACTTTGCCTGACAACAATCTCATTGGGGTGTCGCTTTCTTTTCCAATCGACATGAACTTGTATCGAGAACCATACGCTCCGCTGGAGTTGTGTAGAATAACTTGGCTTATAGCAAAAACAACAATTAGTAATCGATGATCCTGCATTTCGCTAGACTTTTTATTTACTTAGTTTTAATTGTTTAAGTAAGTAACAATGAACCTGGGAATTACAAACACGTATTCATAAATTAATATTAGGTGAGTAAACATTTAAACTTGTGAAAACTAGAAACAACGTTTTGGCTTGACCATAATTTTGTCAGTTGTTGGAATTCAGTACTCTCAGAGGGTCTTGATAATGTATATCTTCGCATCCTAGTAATATGCGCAAAATTTAACATAATTTCAACGGGCATTCGATTTTAAATTTATCGTAACCGCAGAAGAGTTGCACTATCGTCTGTATAAGTTTCGACTCTCATATGGTGGCGTGTTACGTGCTGCACAGAGCACTTTAGTTTAAAGCTTAAGTGTGTAGAGACATGTGCCTGAATTTATCTTAGCTTTTTTAGTTTAATCTTGACACATTTTCGTATAATTGAGAATGTAAAGAAATATAATATGTTGTCTCAATTTCCACCGATATTCCAGAAAGGCTGGATTTGCTACTGCCATCACGTTGATTAGAGAGTTGCAAAAAGCGAGATATAACAGTGTGAAATAAAATATGAAAATTGATCTTTACAATATTTGCCAAGCTGACATTAAAAATGTTTTAGATTTTTCAATGTCCGTCTCTTATAAGACATATAAGAATTGGTCTCCACGACGCTGCAACTCAAAGCAATAATTTCGTATTGTTATGCTTGCTGGCTCCAAATATAATCAAGCCATATATAAATAAAGTATGTTTCAACCTAACTAATTATATACGTTATACCAAGAGTGCATTAGGGAAACTATGACACTTCCTTGCACTCATATGTTAGCCTGTGTTTGATGATACGGGTGTTTTCAGCCTGACCCCTTTAGTTTCTAGTTGGGTTGAGATGCCCCGACCCACCCCCCTCCCCAATTTCTGGGGGATCGGATTATAAGCACCTGCTGGTTCATATTGAGAGCTATCACCCCGAGAAACTGGGGCGGTCAGGCCGAAAACGCCCGTATCATCAAACACGGGCTAACATGTGAGTGCAGGAAAGTGTCATACTCTTCCCTAATGCACTCTTGGTTATGCTCTGCGACTACGTCTTCGAATTTACAACTACCGCTAAAAATAAGGCTAATTAATGAAAAAATAACAAAAACTGAACTACAAACTCTGAAGCCTAGCTATGTAATAAAATCCATATATTTACCGCTAAAAGACATAATTCACTTTAACTCATGATGGAAATTCAACTGGATTGTCGGCGTCGGATTTTGAGCTTGGAAATAGCCTAAACTTATTAAAACCCACTACTAACACTCAACATATTTGCAACAAAATACTATAACAGGCTGTATATCTTTTCTATACGGCTCCGGAATAAATGCACAAATTGCGTATTTTCTCGAATTTAGTGCACTAATGCAAGAGTAAACTTAAGATGCGCCGCCATCCTTCCTCTTTTGACACCATGTACAAAACGTCGTTAGTGAACAAAACTCGGATTTCAATAGCCGTATCCTTTTGGCACGTTTTGTTCCATAACGCCATTAGCGAATGCAATTCTGCCAATGTACTTTGACACAAATGTGTTCGCGAACATTTTCGAATTAGAATGTATGAAATATAAAACGAACTAATTTATGTTCTTTTATTCAAAAATTAAATTTGTGTTCAGTGAGCAACGGAATTGGATTTGCTTTTGACAAAACAGGATGGTAAGCAGCACAGCTTAAGTTTACTCATGCATAAAGGAAATGCAAATTTTATTCAAATTCAACTTGCACTGTTTGTTACAAAACAACAAGTCTGAATAGTTAGGCCTGAATGCCTGAAAATGAAATTATGGCTGAAAATGTATCATGTTCAATAAAAATATCGCAGGTAGTAGGACCTTGTAAGACATTATTAAGTTCACATAGCTAGCGCATATAATTTGCGACATAGAATTTAATCGTCATAACTCAGCAAAGGATATTCGGATCGGTTTCATCTATACTCAACATGTCTGTCTTGATGCGTTATAGCGATCTCCATTTTAATTTGTAATATAACATTCTTGAAGACTCAAATGTGTCCTTTTGTAATACTTTGTCCAGTGTAGCCGGTTTTCTAGTGTTGTGGCTAATTTGGTTTAAAATTTCACCAAATTTTAATTTTTTTCGATGAGCTGATTTTAAATGAGTTTTCCCCAGAGCTGATATTAAATTTATACTCATGTTATCTGATACTTGTAGTGCCTTTCATTCAAGTCCATCGATAAATTAATACGCATCGATGAATCCGTGCCAAGAAAACAGTAATAATCGACTTGCATAATACTGCTTAACGTTAAAGTCCAAGGTTTAATCAAAGCTTCGAAAAAAAATCCGTTTTAATATTTTCGACATACCGAACCTGGCACAGTGTCGAAATAAGAACCGACATGGTGTCGAGCACAGACTTACCAGTTGTTATTCCTCCTTAACTGAAATCAGTAATAGGTTAAGCCCCAGCAACTAAGATTATATTTTCGCTAATTATTCCTGATGTAAATTACGCAAAATTAAACTGAAGTAATCTATAGGCTAAAGTTTTGACTGATAATAATTTACAAAATTCATATAATTTTGACATTATTATACTCAATCCAAGTTCATCATTCAATGATTAAGCAGTATGTTGGCAAATATGTATGCTATTAACAAATTTCAAAATAGCTACATGGAAATAACCATTGTGGCTGTCAAAGATAGCTTTCGATTAAAAAGTAACAACAAATTGCAAATGACCACAATCATAGGGGGTAGCCATATCAACACCTCTAACGCCCTGAGGATCGGGCCACCAGAATAATTAGGAAAGTCGTTTTATTTTTCTCTGAGTCACAGTTGTTGAAATAAAATGCCGGTCTTTTACATGCAAGCAAAAATTAGCTATGTAATTAATTATTATAAAACTTTTAGATATAAAAAAAACTTGACAACAAAATATATAATTTTACTAAATATATTTCCGCAGAAGCAGAACTAATGTGAGATATATTAATGGCTCGATGGGCAATAAAGACACCAACCTTTGTGCAAAGTTGAGTTTCGATAACTTACTTCCGTTGTAGAGTTTATTTGAATTCTCATTTATTTAATTAATGTTTGCTAGGACCTAGTGTCTATAAGACCCAATGATAAATAATTGTATTTAGTGACATTAGTGGTGGCATCAGCAGGTCCAGTTTATGAGGCTGTTGGCTTTGGCATGGCATAGTATTCGTAATGACGCAGTCGGCATTTGCTACTAATTTTAGGAACTCAGTTTTCTCCAATTGAACTAAAATTGTATCCAAGTTTTCGTATTTTTCTTAATTGTGGCTAAAAATTCGTCCAATTTTTGCTAACTTGAAATAATTTTTACCAAATTTTGGCATGATTTCCGAATTTTGCTGAGCCGTTGCAGGGGTGGTACAACCCCCAAAGGGTAACCCCTACCCTCTATAGCAACTATGTAAGATATACAAATTGAATTTAAAGTGAGGAAATAGTAGAAGAAAGGAGAGGAGAAAACAGACAAGAAGAAAGGAAAAAAAAGAAAGAGGAAGAAGCCCAACAAAACAACCACACACAACCACCACCAACCAAACATACATCACATATATAGTGGTAGACTGGTCCCGCACAAATTTCAAAATAAATCAACGCCCCTGACTCCCAAGATGCCCACTTTAGCACATTCTGTACCAAGACAATGTATATGTTCTAGAAATTACATGGTTTTTTGTTGCTTTTCAACCAGGAACAAAGTTCGCAACCGAAAGAACACATAAACTGTCTACTACAACTGCATTCGAAGTTAAAATAAATTCAGCTGTTCTAACAAGTATTACATTTTTGTTTATGCATATGACTTTGATGACTAGTCACACATATATCTCTGAAGATATATTTTACACCTTCGTATTAATAATTATTTCTATGCTGAGTTTAAACTATTGTCTTAATTTCCGTTTAGAGTTTTTGTTGTAGGCTATCCTAACATCAGCTTTAACTTCAATACGTAGCATAGCAACGCACCCACCTTGTATAAACCACGCCTTAGAGAAATGTAAATATGTAAAATAAAGGCTGAAGGCATGGTCTCAGAATTTTAGCAAAATTGCAAAAATTTAAAAACCGAGGAAGTAGGTAAAATTATGAGAAAAATGGTGACAAAGAAAAATTTTAGTTTACTCCGCCGGAATCACCTACCGTCTAAACAAACGAACACCTATGGATTACGCCTGCATATATATCCAAGCCAAACCAAAGCCCCATGCGGTAATCTGCTTAGTACCAGTCATGGAGACCAATTATTATAACTGAGATTAAGTCGGCTAAATTTTGCTATATCGAAATAAGTAATAGTTGTAGCACAGCTCTCGTGCGTTACGTGATTTGTACGAGTTGTGACGAGTTCAGTCGAGTGCGTCAGCACGAAGCAACACAATCGTGAGTTCAGATCACTTGACGCACACCTGGCCGTGCTACAACTCACTTGTAATACAGCTAATTTAGCTAACCGTGCGTTAAGTCAATTTGATGCACGGTTTTAACTATAGCTTTAGCTGTGTTACAATATATAATAGGACACAGTGGTTATGTGTACTGAAATTCCATGTAATAAACGATGACACAAATCCCACTCCGCTCAGCTCCGATAATTAGGGGGAAAATCTTCTTTTACCCCTTATGGTTATCTATACCTGAGACGTGGTTTACCTTATCTTGTCTCCCAGATGTCGTCTCCAAATTAGCTACAGATGTGTTTTATAATTTGCCCCCTCCCCCCGCCCAGACTAAAAATCGTTCCCTACCGCCTGGTGGTTACATATTTGCTATAAAATACTATTATGGGTTATTCTTTCTTTCTTTCTATAAAGGTTTAAATTTACTACACGAATGCTTTAGTTTCACACTATAAGCCCAGCAGCATTTGGGAATGCAAATGTTACCTTATTCATGCACTGCTGCGATCACGCAGCACAGTTGTTCACATCCCGAGTCTCGGAGATGTTTCCAGTTAAAATTTATTTGATTGTACTGCGTTTTTATAAGATCATAGGTGTACAACGTCCGTCGGCCTAGATTATATATGGATTAGGAGGTGATCCAACTCTGTTCGTGTAAATCCCTATCTCCTATAGACACCTTTACAGCCCGCTTGCAATTTACCTATATTAGGGCCAGTGGGCGCTGTTATCGAAATGACGAAATTAGTCTTTTGTTAGTCGCTGCTTAAAAAACTGGACGGTTCCCTAAGTTGTCGATGTCTAAAAGGCCTTTAGGATTTAGACCTTTTCGGAGCCGCCCTATTACCGGCCATTTGACTTCATAGCCGGCCGTTTCTTACTCTACTTTCTAACAATATATAAACATTGTAAATGTACGTCGTATATTTTACAGTAAAGTAGCAAATTTATACCCGAGCGATAAGTACGTGGCATGGTTAATATATTATATACAATAAATATAATTTCAATTATTTCTTAAATACAAATTTGCAGAAAATGTCATATAATTGACAAAAAAATGGGGGAATTTGGCAAAAATTTCCAGAAATGAGCAAAAATTGATGAAAATGTTGAAGACCTCACCTTTCGAGGACCTCCATCTCCTCGCCGAACCATCTATCTTTCTCCTGTGTCAAAAGACCTAGGACACTAACGACGTGAGGCATTATAGTATGTATTTTTTATTGCCATGCAAACAGTAGTTGTTCGCGAACAACAGTTGTAGTTGTAATAAATAGTAGTAGTATAAAATAATAAATAAATGTATTAGTTGTACATGTAAGAAATCCGTGCATACAAATGTCTGATTGCACGGTTAGCTACATAACAAGGCAGTTGCAGCATAAATAACAGTGCGTTCAAAGATTTGTACGCACGGCAACTCGTCCAAACTCGTGCTATCGCACTAGTTTGAACTCGTCACAAACCGTGCGTACAAATCTTTGAACGCACTGTTGCGTATGCTACAACTATTACTTGTCCTAGGTTCCAAGCAAGACAAGGCACAAATACATCAAAAATCGTGGCTAAGCTGGGGTTGTTGGTGATAGTTATATTGATTGTAGGCAGACAATGCGACCAACCAGACCGGTTGATTCCCGGACAAGTTGGAATAAACATTGTACATGACATATTTCTTAGAAATTTTCCCGAAGCTTTGTGTTTCTCTTTAAACACTATTTATCTGAAAGCAAAACAGGAAATTACGCCTTATTGCGGCAAAGACATCAGTTGAGGCAACGCAAGTAAGACAAGATTCTGTGTTTCAAACATGTCAAGCACTTGCAGTGCGGTCAAACAACACTGTCTTACAAACTAATGTCTGTTTTTGATATTACTGTTTGTAGTTAGGTTATAAGTGAAGCTATTTAACTCAAATTTTCAGGAAAAGGTAAACTATTTGCGTTGAGTTTGGTCAACTAAACTTTAATTCTATAAAAAGTAGGTTTGACAACCTACAGTTCCCGAACTCAAGGATGGAAACATACACATGTTATTCCGAGCTGTAGGCAAGGGAAGCCGACGGCATAGGAATCATTAACAGATTGCGACAAATACAACACTAAGCAAGATACATTGTAAGACGTTCCAAATTAGAAACCAATAGTTGTAAATTTTCTTCTAAAAGTAGATCATCTTGTTTCTTGGTTAGTACGTTACTGCGTTAATGCAGATTTTTATTACAATGGCTGCAACTCTTGAACGAATAATCCATAATTTTTGCCATATATTGTGTTTAACATCATAGCCCGATCGCAGAACGTCATACGCCGGCAGAAGGACATGTAAAAGAAATCGCTAAAGCTAAAGTCGTCTACCATGTTTCAAAAATGGGTAGTGGCAAAAGTACAGGTTCGGATGACATCCGGATAGAATCATGGGCAGCTCTGAAAGAAGCTGGATTGGAGATGCTTTGGGAATGCTGAATAGTTACGTGAATTCGCGAAAAATGCCAGACACTTGGAGAAGAAGTGAACTCGTACCGACATATACTATATGAACAAGGACGACTCGCAGGACTGCCAGAACTACTTTGGCATAAAGATGCTGAGTCACACGATAAAAATACACTAACGATCATAGGGATCAGCCTTCGAAAGATCGATCCTATTGACGATATCCAATTTGGATTCAGAAGTTAACGAAGCACAGCAGAAGCAATCTTCAAACTAATGATGGAAAAGTTTAGAGAGAAGGACAAACACCTCCATGCGATATTCGTCAGCCTATACAAAGCGCATCACACTACAACCAGACCCCTTTTATATGGTTGTGCCACCGTGAGGGCACTGTTTCCCAAGTGTACATAGAAGTCATCAAAGGACATGTACTGAAGCAGCACAGCAGAGCTCTACTGCAGACAACGTCGCCCTCTACCCTTTTTTATAGCACAGGGATTGCGTCAGTGATCGGCACTTAGCCCCATCCTGTTTATTATCACGATGGATATACTGGCCTGGAGCACCAACGTTAAAGTGCCATGGCATACATTGTTTTCGGATGACCTTGCTGTGATGGATGGTATTAACGAAAACCTTGAGTAGCGAACATATATATGTCTTGATGGCCCGTGGCGCATTCCATTGAAACCTAAGAGCATAGTATATTCGACAATAATCAGGCCCGCTATGCTCTACGGTGCAGGGTGTCTAAGACTGCTGACACAAGAAAGCTGCAGATGGTGGAAATGAACATGTTTTGTTCGGCAGTAGGAAAGACCAGAATGGACAGAATCTCGAACGAGATATACCTGAACCATATGAAGATCGAACCTGTCATCGTAGTGTCAAGAACTCCTAGGTTGGTATGTCGTGGAAATGTAATCCCTAGGACCCCGAAGACCACATTTCCAGAAATGCTTTGAATGTAACAGTTGAAGGAAAGAAGAAAAGGGGGGAAACCACAACAAGACTGACCAAGTGTCCGGAAAGAAGATGTGATCTAGAAAAATTTGACTCTATTCATAGCCCAGGGCAAATCGAAATGGAGAAGTAAAATCATGCAGAACCCTGTAACGGAAAAAGTCCGGTGAGTATTACTTTTAACTATGGCACATATTATTAAGAGCACTTATTTGTGTTTTTGCCCATTCACCAAGGCTAATCAAATTCTAGTTTAAGACCCAAATCAGGTCGAATATTGTTGTTTCTGTTCATTTGTAACATGCTAACTGCTTAAGTGATTTGATAAAAATTTTCACAATACCGGTGACTTTACGGAGTAGATAACCTTTATCCAAAAGCAATATTTTAAATCCAGGTTCGTGTGCATCTCAATGTTAACAATTATAGTTTTGGAATAGTTGGCTCTATTAGGTTCAAGTTTTTGCTGTTCTATGTAAGTCTGTAATAGGCGTGTATCGTTGATTTCATACCGATATATGGCTGCAAAACAAAGGGCGAAATACACATAAATTTGTGGCGGAGGGGTTAAACATGAGAATTACATCAGCCGATAGAGTGGATTTTGTCGTTTCTAAATGCAAACTGCACTAATAGTACTGAAGATTCTTTTTAGAAGGTCACGTTACGTTTATCGCAAACATTACTTACTACTTATCAACCATGGAAATTAATAAATGTGACAAGGGATTATGAATATACATCCAAGTGCTATGAGCTATAAGAACATGCCATCAAGCCTTCAGCATAATCATCGAAACGAGAACAGAATGCGTCAAGTCTGACTCACATTTTTGCGCATTAGTTCGTTAGTTTGTTAGCTATTTGCTCTGATTCACCACAAAGTACTGAAACGTATAATTTTGTTGTTAGCTGCTAATTGTTTTATTGCGTTCTCATATCAATGTCTATAATTTTGCCAAGCAAACCTTAAAGTTGTGAATACTCAAAACTCTACTTCTTGCTATAAGTTCCGTGACACATACCGCTGAGCGAGAGCTCTGGCATATCTTTATTATGTTTAGTAGAAGCCTTGTGTCAAAATTAAAATAGCTGGTGTTCAGAACTTGAACACGGACTTCATGCGTACTAAAACAAACGTCCATATGTTGCTTACTTCTACTTTAGTTATCCTGGTTTTGCGTTAGCTATATATTTCTTAAGTTAAGAAGGCACATAATTTTCATGTAAGACGGCGGAAAATAAGTTCTAGGTGACATGCAAAATACGTAATGTTCGGGTACCCAGGTAGCCGACTCCGAATGCTCCGGTTTCCAGACGAACTGCGCTGTTGCCGGATAGTAATGCCCATCCTTAGTATACATGTAACATAAATATTGCAAACACTAACTACGTGATCTATTTTGATGATTTTTTTATAACATCAAAAGATTTTATTTCCGATTTTTGTACATTTGATGGTGAACCCTATTTGATATAAAGCCTGTCACAATCTCTATATGATTCAAATGTGATGCCTATTCTTGGCTACAACATAACATTGCATGTGGGCAATTTCATCTTAGAGTTCAATAATTATAGAGTTGAAACCTGCATTTTTGCTATATTACTGTCTTCCACTATCTAAGGGTAAAACTCAAGGGTGAATATAATTTTACCAGGCTAAATGAAGCACAATTTATTATGATGAAGATTTTGGACATAGGACATTGCTATAACAGGCGGATTTATACCGAAGTCCTCTTTGCATTTTAATGCAAAAATGTGGCTGCTGTAAAAAATTTGTTTCCGTAAAACCGATGAACAACATTTATAATAACCATATTGAGCTTTGCGATAAAGTAATAAGATGTGTAGCGTGGATGTGTTAGCTGCACAGAAAAACAACCAAAAAAGTGTCTGATATGTTGAACACAAAACGAACAAGTAATGTTTCATCTGTTTTGAAAGTGCTTGAATAGGTATAATTTTAGAAATCTCTATTTGTAATTTTAGGTTTGTGTACAGCTTTATAATTGTACACATTCGATATAGCAATTTTTATCACGCTAAATCTGCAATCCTCATTCGGCAATAATTAAGTCTTTTCGGCTAAGTTTGTGAGGCAATAATTGAAAAACAAATCTTTTAAGCTAAACACATGTCTTTTGAAGCTTTGACAATTAACTATGCAGTGTCCACATACATGCTTATAGGGGTAAGGAATTACTCTCCAAAGGCTTAGACTACGGGCCCGGATAGCCCCGACATGTCGTCAAGCCCCACCTGGTGGTGTGTCAGACGCCGAACACGTAGCCGTCGAAGGCGCCGCTCCCCCTCCCCCAATGCTAGGCCGAAAGCCTTCCCCGTAGACCTAGCTATCCCCCTTAGACTTCGGAGCTCGGGCATGTACGACCAAGAAGTAGCAATACATGTATATAAAAGTCTTTATTTTGTCTTGCAATGGCTAATATATAATAGTAGTAGTATGCCAATGACGCGGCCTCAAAGCCTTTGCAATAAATTGTTTCATTTTTTGTTATCGGTTGAATTATTGCCTAACGGCGAGATATTTGGTTCGAAACTGTACGCTGGGTTTGGCGGACACGATTTTGGTGCACAATTAAAATATATTGTTAAAATGTCAGCGTTACCACGAAATAACAAGGAATCAGATAAAAGTTGGTACTTAATAATCGACACAGAGTAAAATACGAGCGGAATTGAAACATCAATTATAGAAAACAAATATTTGTATTCGATTTTTTATAAAAATTACCAAGAAAAATTTTCCATTCCTAAAATCCTATTACCGACCATCTCAAGAAATACCCCCTCTTTCCAGTTGTGTCTCAATATCAATATTTCGTTTTACATAACGATTTGTATAACATTCATTATGTAGGTAACAAGTATTTTGTAAATGCTTAAATATAATGCTAAAGATACAGAATTAAATCACGTTTTAAAACACGTTAATTTAAAGAATTAAAAATTTTGTGAACCCTTCATAAGGAACTCTGCGAACTGAAATTTTAGCACGCAGTAAGTTATATAAAGCCGAATCTTTACGTATATGAAATGTATCCCATTTACAAATGTTGTTTTGTAATTTCGGCAAAGTTGCAAATTCCGTTTTAATATGTCAACTATTTTGGAGTTGAGGTTAATTTTAAGACATTTTATATGTTATGGCATTAAAATGTTATTTATATAGGCTGTGTGTAATTTAAAAGTTAAAGCTATTAGGATATACGTTTATAAAAATATTGAATTCGCTATTACAAGTTTGAAATTTATTTATATTTACAACACCTTATTCTGAGTGAACTAATTCGCTGTTCGTCAAACATTATGCTTCGGTTTTGATACGTTCATGCCTTAGAAGAAGTGGGTTTTCCATCAAAGGTTACTATTGCATAAAACATCCAAAAATAAAAAAAGCAATAACAAGTTATTGTGAAGACCAAATGTCCGCACAAAGAGTAAGCGATGTTTGCTGTATATCATGAGATTAAGAACCTTTATTCTTTCAAACGTTTATTGAAACGTAGCGAGGGCGTTTCCACTGACGGCACTCGGGGAGAAATTGTGAAAAATTATTCTTTTTTGTCTGCAGGTGTGTAGCGGTGTTAAATCGTGTGATTCGACTATCTATAAGCAAATTTAGTGTTTCTAATCTTCAAAAAATGACAGACGCCCACCCAATGATAATGACGCCCCTCCCTAACGTTATTGACGCCCCGCCCACCACCAAAACTAATTTTCTATAACGTCAAATAATTATTAAAATAGTGTCTTTAAAACAATGTACCCATTTCCCTAGTGTCTGTGAGGGATCTAAAACCCCGTGTACTAAGCTTGGGGAAGTCGGTTACAGCCCAAGTTCAACATAATTTTCATGAAAGATTTTAGTAAAGTCAAAACCAAAACTTTTGGAATGACAGGCGGACAAATGACGAAAACTGGTTTTCTGTGTTTTGCATGCGATTCTGCTATGTAACTAGGCTGTATGAATGCATGTAATTATGCAATGTGAATGGAAATAGTTTAATGTTCTGTCGACTTTATAAGTTTTGTAGTCGACTGGTTTAGAGAGTTGCGCACGGGTTTTGTCGTGCGTTCGATCCTCACCCGGACCTTATTTTATTTTTGTTATTTTGATTTTATTTTTCTAGGTTTTGGGTTGACATTGTGCAAACTTCGTTACATGACTTAGGACCATAATTTTGTGACCCATAATTGAACGAAAACAAGTTCGGGGGTATTATTAACCGAAGTTACCAAACTGGTTGACATAATTTATTTCTGCAAGGTGTTTTGTAAGTTTGTGTATATAAATTGTGCCATTTGTGGGTGATGTGTAACGGTTGGTTAAAATGTATACAAGTGTGAATTTGTTGTACCGTGTTTGGCATGTGCTTAGCGTGTGTGATTTAGATTTAACAAAGTTTTTGCGGGCACATGGCAAAGTAAAAATTAATATTTTAGTGCCGATTTCAAAATACGGTCGTGGGATTTTTACATGGACTGTGACTTTTTGTTTTTATTAAAATAAATTTACCTTTGGACTGTGATTTTCCATTTATTTTTGCATGTATAGTTGGCTGTATTTAATGGGTTTTTACATTTCCGCGTGTTTTTGAGTGTGAAGTTGAGTTTAAGATTGCATTTTTTGAGTGTGGATTCTAGGAATTCAGAGCTAACTCAAAACATTTCAAAAATTGAGCTAAAATTAGATTTTTGTTTATATTTTTGATTCCGCGAAATTGCCAGAAATTTCGGTATTTAAGAAGCTGAGCAATTGTCCTGATGCCTCAGTTGCTTCAAGATTGCTGCCAGTCGAGTAAGTGGCGCTGCCACCTTTTATTATTATTTTTTATAATTATTTAACCTTTGCTTAAATAAACGGTCTTCGCTGTTTTGAAAAAAATAATTATAAATAAGCTTAGGATATTAAGCGTCAGTTAAGAATAGCAAAATACCCAACGCTCACGCGCGCTAGAGGTGTAACTTATCGCTCAACTTCCCGTGAGTTGATTTTGAGAAAAAAAAATATGTTCTATGGCAAAAGTGAAGATGATGTGACAGAAAAATATAATGGCTACGACCCCATCTTCCGTGTCAAAATGGCAAAAACGGGTTTTATAGGTTCGTTTCATATCTGGCCAAACAAACACCGGGTTTCGCAGCCCACATCTAGCACCACAAGCTTCGCAGGTCATCAAAATCTATGTACAACTTTGCAACATCCTTTTTGTGACACGACTCCATGGGCAGCTGTGGAACTGAATATGGTTAGTCCACCAATTGTCAGAAAAATGTATTTTTAGTTTGGGCATGCTACTGCGGGTCTCTATGCTACAACTAATGGCAGGTAGGTCATCAAGCACCCTGAATATGTTGCTTTTGTCGCCCAGAGTCCAAATAAACTATATTTTATACATTTTCAGAGTTTCAAGAGTTATACGGTCGACGAACTAGATTTTCCAACGGTACTATGTCTTCATTTGTTTGGTTATGTAATGCTTATCATGTTCAAGAATGGCTCACATATAGGGTATTCGGTACGCTAAATGCTGGTTTGGTTATCTGCAGCACAGCACGAATATAGCATGTCTTTTAAATGGTTTTCGATTTGTTTAGGGTCGACAATCCCAACTTTCTGGACATAGTATATCTTCAGTTGATCGGTTATATATAGTTGCCGTTAGGGAATTCAGAACAGTGTGCATAGGTTAGGTTTTCTGACATCTTCAATATGATAGCGTGGTTATCGAGAATCCAATATGACTGTACCACACTTTTCCAGCTGTTCTCAAAAGATTTATGAGACATATAAATTTAGTTGCTAGCAAAACGACTCTGAGTTATCCATCAGTCTCATGACATAGACACCGTGTCTGCATATACTCTTTCTAGTCACTGTAGACAACTGAAGCAGTCTTACGTGACAGTGCGGGATAGGATGTCAATTTGGCTGTCGATTAATTTTGTTTGATAATGTTTCCCGTGACGGTAGACAAAACACGCAGTCAAAATTTAAATTTGCCGCGTTGACGATTACCAAAATTTGAAATTCTCTAGGATTTGACATTGGCCGAATTGCACCGCTACAAAAATTTGAATTTCCATATCTTGACGACTGTTAAGATTAGAAATTACGGCATTATGTAGTAATATTTCGAGCGACCGTTAGTGAGCCGGATTTACAAGAATAATTTTGTTTACCTTCACTTATTTCATTACACGTTGTATTGTACGCCTTCACAATACAACGTGACATTGTCAGCGAACGAAACTAGCGGCGCATCCACTGACCCACAAAAATAAGCTCAGATTATTCAATAAAACGCTAGATCTGGCGGGCGTGTTGTTCACTCCACACAGTCGTCCGATGGCGAAGATGCTAGACGTCGCAGGTGCATCGTTATTAAAGGTCTACCAGAATGATGACATAACATGGCAGACGCTAGCAACATCTGGATAAAGCTTGATCCGTCCGTCCCGATCCAGGAAGTTTTCGACTTGGAGTTTACGATCAATCGTCGAGCAATCGAACAACAAATCTAGGACCCCGACTCTTGAAGGTATGATTATCCTCCTGGACAATTGCTCGATCAATCCCACAAAACGCACGAATACTCAAGGACTACGACGGGTTGGTGAAAATATTTATTCGTAGGTCAATGACAGACAGGAAACTGAGAGAGCAAACTGCGCTCCGACGCAAACCATACGACGTTAATTCTGCTCAACGCGAAAACATGCAGAACACCACTCACTACATGGTTGTCAAAGAAAAACTAGATGTCTTTAAAAACTGTACAAGAAACGATGCGGGTCGGCTAGAAGGCGTCAGACATAATAACATAAACTACCAATTCATTGAGGCTAACGGTAAGATTACGGTCCAGGTAAAGTTTTAATCGGGACAGTACCAAATCCACTAATTCCAGAGCTGACAAAATTTAAATACTTTAATGCGCGAAGCCTTTGCAACAATCTTTCAGATCTGGACGTTATGCTTGCATCGAGCTCTCAATCAGTAATTACAGTTTCTGAAACGTGGTTACATGATCGCATTCCAGATGGCTTGCTTTCTTGTTCAGAGTACAATGCCTTTAGAAAGGACAGATCTTTAGGCGGAGGTGGTGTTGCAATCTTTGTTTATAAGTATCTCATGTGTGCTTCGGTGCTAAATTTCTCTGAACAAATTCGTGTTGTAGGTGGTATAGCAGTGGACATAATTCTATCCGTGAAAACTCGAGTCGTGTGCATACAGCGACCACCGCACTGCACTTCCGAACAAAATGCTTTGCTGTACTCATTCATATCTCACGCATGTCACGTTTCACGGCCTGTCATTGTAGTGGGAGACTTTAATCTTCCCGACATAGATTGGTGTAGAAATATGATACCTGTAGCACCCGAGTACGAATTATTTTATACTATGGTTCTCGAATCTAGTCTCACTAAGTTGGTAAATTTTCCTACAACGGAACAAACACACTTGATCTACTTCTTAAGAACTCCACGCGGCATGTCGCGTGCGTCGAAGTTCCGAGAATTTCGTAAATTCATATCATTTCTCTTTGATTTCATGATACCCACCACCGCAAATCCAATCAAATTCGGCTCAAAGACAACTTTCTACTTTAAAAATGCAAGCTTTAAAAGGCTCAACGACTTTCTTATTTCAATTGACTGGGACTCATTAATACACTCTGTCATTAATGCAAACGATAAATGGTTAACATAAAGTTGTTTGCCGATCGTGTTAAATTATATATAACGATCCCAGAAGAAAATAGCCAAATTGCTAAAACTAATATGCAAAATGCGCTAAACCGAATTTCGAAGTGGTCTGAAAAATGGCAACTTACGATTTCGGTTTCAAAATGTCAAATTTTACACATAGGGTGTAAAAACCCCCATTTCTCATATACCCTATCAGGAACCACTATATCACGCAACGAAATCTGTCGCGATCTCAGAGTATCTATCACTACAGACTTAAAATTCAAGCATCATTGCAGAGATATAGTGAGCATAGCTTACCGAATATCTAATATACTTTTCCGCTGTTTCTTAACTTCTGATATTGAAGTACTTCTTCGTGCATATGTTACATATGTTCGGCCAATACAGGAATACGCGTCTCCCGTTTGGTCACCTGTGTATTCAGGGGATATCGATATCATAGAGCGCGTCCAACACTACTACACAAGGCGTCTATATAACCGTTGCGCGCTGACTGCAGCGCAGTACAATGAAAGACTAAGATTTCTTGGTCTAGAGCCACTTGAGCTAACAAGACTACATTTCGACCTTATTGCAATTTTCAAATTTATCAACAATGAATAAGATTCAGTTTTAAAACTATCTCCTATTACCCAAACGCGAACCCGTGGACACAATTGTAGGATATATAAACTTGCGTTCAGAACCAACGTACTGCACCATATCAATGCGGGTAATAAAATATTGGAATGCCTTACCATCAACAATAGACGGAATACCTTTAGTTACGGCTTCAAGTTCAAAAGTTATTATTAAAGCACTATTAGGTAAAGTAGATTTTGCGAATAATTTAAAATACGATAGAAAATTATAGTTGATAAATGGTGGTACT
>JASANE010027936.1:0-23623 GCA_030248225.1 Trileptium ribeirensis
GTGACAGGGTCGGAACGACTCTGTTACATATATACAAGTTTGCTTGACTGTGTGTATATTTTATAACAATAGATCACATTTAGACTACTAATGAACTTTTTTTCCTCTTTACGGCGCATTAGATATGATTTATTAAGATCATACTCACAAATCTGAAGGTATTAAACCACGACTGAAAAATATTAGTGACAGGACTGAGATTACTAAATTTCGCAGTAAAATCTCGGGATGTTATGGTTTTATAACTTATATTTTGACCAATTACCTATTCAAATTTAAAACTTGCGTATTATCAGAATTAAGATGAAACTTACACTACATTTCACTCCCAAAAAATATCTCGTTCACAACCGTTGTTGAGTGTAATGTATGCAAATATGCGTATGCAAATATTTGACATATATACGAAAATCTGCCTTGACCATACCGACATTATTTAATTAGTATTAATTTTAGTATTTAGTTTTAGTCTTCGTTCAATGAAGGTGTTGAATTTCCAGCGATTACAGTTTGTGGACCTGCTGCGGTGAAAAAGGATAATCTTGGCAAGCAACCTAAGCTTGCTGCTCTGGTACGCAGGTTATGCCAATATATCTTTGTTTTTTTAATGTCGGTAGAATAAAGAAAACTCAGTATACTAATTCAGAAGTAAGCGTAACGTTGAATAACATATTGCACATGCATTGGTTGTTTAAAAGCAGATGCACAAGAACAAAACAGAAGTTAGAAGCGCTTGTCACGCCGAGAAAATTATCAAAATTAATATGTGAACCCCATTTGATAAATATTCCTCTTTAAAAAGACAAAGAATTTGCTTTCCGGTTGCAAAATAATATATGTTCGTATTTGAGAGACCTGTTCTATAGAGATTGCATATGATATGTAGCAATGAGATTCATGTGCTATAAAAGATTAAATACATAAAATGAGTGTGGTGACAATCACTCTATTGAGCAGAAATCTTAGCGCTATCGATATAGCGTCAAATAATCGGCAATTCATGTTTTGAAACATTATCAAATTTACAAAATTTGAAGATAATACGAATTATATATTGGGTTGGTTTTATATTATATTTAGAATTTTAAGAAGAAAAAATTCTGAAAGCGACTTTCTTCAAATTTCTTTAATAATTTTTCAAGATTAGTGGTTAGTAAAAATAAAAAACAATGAAGGAAGTCCAATTTTCTGGCACAGAGTATTGTTTTCGAAATCTAGATTCAATTTATATATTTATATACTTTATTTAATTTCAGCTTGCAGCATATGAAAGAGCAGTTGACAAAATGGGTAAAGATAGCGATAGGAGTACCGAGACATCCATGAGCAATAAAACGCAGCCGAGGCTAAGGCGATGGACAAGTAAATATCGTCAGGGTATTTAGTGATCGAAATTCAAAGTTAAATGAGAAAGTTATTATAATTGTGCCGCAGTGCGTCTTTCAAATCAATACCCCTAAGATGACGGGAGACAAATTTGGACTCATGCCGAATCAAAATTCCCTAATTTTAATAAGTCACAAAGTACTTTGTTGGAGTTTAAAAATATATGCAATTGTCATCAATTTTAAATATGTTACTGTAAGTTGTTTATACCATTATATGCAGGTATTTACAGTTGCCTAAATACGTTTTTGAATTTAACAAGCGGGTTTAGTTTTTTCAATACCTACATTCTGTTGCAGCTAGCATTGCTTTGGAAGAATACATCTTAAAATATTAGGTTAACATCTGAAAATATTAATAAATCGTGATTTTCAAAAATGTCTCAGATACGGTGATTGTAAAAATTATGTACCACTTAATAATTGAAATCCAAATAATTTTAGATATCACTTAAATGAAAATGTTCACAACTGCAAATGTCTACTGCCCGTCGTAATTCAGAGAGGTTAAATCGATATGTCGTATTTGTTGAAGTTCAACTAGTTCTGTTTTTAAGCTTAATTTTAACTACATGATGTGCTGTACTGTGCATGCCGACAAAGGTTTGTCCACTAATTTACGTTTAGAACGTCGTTGTATTATATCAGCACCTTCGTAGGGACTGCATTAGATGTTGTCTTTTACCGCTATACATAGAACTATATATTGTGCACGTATTTTTTGGTAGAAAGGACAGCAAAGAAATTCAGATCGCGTTATGTCGCTTTCACGTTATAATGTCCCCAACGTTTGGAATCTATGTAGTCTAGACAGTGTCAGACACACTATCGATAACAGTGTGTCTTAGACATCCCCATGCTTTTAAATTTTCAAGAGTAGCTAACTAATATGTATGGTTACTTTTCGACGGTGTCAAGCACACAGGATTCTTCTTTTCCGTTGACGGTTTGCGGCATTATCTCAGCAAAATTCATATGGTCTAAATGCAAATATCGAGCTTTCCCCTTCGGCATTCGCTCCGTTCTGATCCCGCGCAAAAAAATTCGCAAAATCGAGAGAAATTTGTCCCCGTTTGATAACCTCCGCCTACCTCCCCTGCCCACCAGCTGATCACCAGCCACCTTCCACCCTCACCCACGGAAGCACCTGCTATACCCTGCAACATCGGACACAGAGCATGTATGGTATACAACAACCGAACGGTTGCCTTATAAATATGTTCTGTTTCAATCTCAAAGTCAGACGTATTGGGTAAATTAGTTGTGAATTCACATACAACGCATGTTGTACATTTAGTTTTTCGTAAAGGCTTCGTTTCTTTTTTCTTTAGCCCACTGTCAAGCCGAATTTGGTAAATTTTGAAGATAACAGCTATAATTTTGGTACCACTCGATAAATTGGTTCAGAAAATATCCATTTTGATCACTTTTATAGCAAAATAGTTTTTGACTTTTTGAGCTTCCAATGGCACTCAAAATTTTCTGTAAAAACTATCTCAACAAATGTTTAATTTAATACACTATTCTAACCGCATTGAGTCGAGTGGTGGTAAAATCAGCTGAATCAATTCATAGGTTAAGAGTTATTGCTATTAAATCCTAAGCCTAAACCTTACGCTTTACCTCAGCCTAAGTTGTTAACCCATGAACTGATTACATTACTATATTTGGAAACACGGTTCGAATGGATAATAGATTAACATTCATCTGATGTGATGGCTTTGGATGGTAAAACTAGAAACTTCACCAGAGTTTAGTGAACAAGGAAATTCATTAGCAATTTATTGACAATAACTAAGTGGCAAACTGTGATGCAATGTAACAGCTGCGATTGTCGCAGGATAACAGCGAAGTCGACGGTGTAACAGAACACAACAACTGACCTTAATGAGACTTATAGCTTGCTTATATAGCAGTGTTTGACAGGTTTATTAGTAAGAGCTAAGTATCTTAAAAATAAGGTCACTTGATTTGCTTAATCATTCGAACTTCAATTAATCAACACATCATAATCGAGAACAAAGGTTTTTCGAAAATTTTCGGTGCCAAAAAATAAAATATTGAAAAACTTGTCATAAAAGTGGCCGAAGTGAACTTTTTCTTAACCAGCTCATCGAGCTGAGTCGAATGGTACTAACATTATTACTTTATCTTCAAAATTAACCTAATTCGACCAGAAAGACTAAAGGAAAACACCCAAATTTCCTTCAGGTTACCTTTATATATTTAGTCCAATTGCTGCCTTTTGTAGACAACCACTAATTTGTGCCGACTGTGGCTAAAATTGATTCCATTATCGACAATGCCGGTATATTACCGTATATAATACAGGTATAACACTGGTATTTCAAACATTATCACTCATAGTTGTCAGTGCAAAACAATATCACGGCGTTATTTGTCAAAACAGAACAATAATATGATAAAAATGACTGTAGATATAATAACACTAAAACTGGAAATTTTATATTATTTATACGATACTTGTAATCTTAGACATCAACCTTTAATATGAATTACTCTAGATTGTATTTGAGCCTTATTGGTTAATTTTTTTTCACTGTTTTCAGAACATGGATGGTGCAAACTTCCGAACCTTGACAGTATGGGATATGCATCTACCCGCCGTTACCTGGTAGTCGGTCAAACTTTGAACCTAAAATGCAAATCCGGAACGAGCAACGTGGACGTTACTTGCGTATCGATGAAAATTTTGTCTGTCAAATTACAGCCTTGCCTTGGTAAAGTGTCAATCATAAATAGTCTGTGTTGCATAAGATGCAGCCTAAAAAATAATTTCAGCGTTCTAAACCTGTTTATTGTAAACAGCAAGATAAATAATTATAGCGAATTCGATTCGTATTCGATGACTTAAAATAAATCTTAAATATATTAAAAACATTGGCTGACTGAAGAACAAAACAAAAAGGAAACGTTTTGACTAAGCTAACTTCATTAAATAATGGTTTCTGCGATATAAAACGCTCGTTTCTCAGTGTTTAGCGGTACAATTTTCGGTTACTATTACATTTTTAAAATATTGTTTCATTATCAGCCGAAAACTAACAATATTTACTTTATATTGGAACTTGAATGGATGTTTGGGCAGTGCAACTTTTGGATACGTAAGTGAAAGGTCTGTTGTGAGCAACTATGTTTCATATGAAAACAGAGAAACAAAAAAACAATAAATTTTATAAAATTTTATATAAATGCAAAAAAACTTTTGATAGAAAGAAAGTTGTCATTCACTGGAACGGTTGTTAATCTCATTACTTGAAAATATTTCAGCAACAACATCATTCATACCAACAACTACTACGTCTAAGGTTGTCACACTTCCGACTTTAGCAGATGCGACGAGCTATGAGGCAGTGACGGTAGTGCCTACGTCATCAATTGCCACATCTATGCGACCAACCGCTGGGTCTGCTGCCATAATTACCACTGCTGTGATTGGCCCCGCGACATCAACGGCAGTAGCGACTACAACATTGACGTCGATAAGCATGTCTTTACTAGTTACTACTACGTCTATCGCAGCAACAACAACGTTGATGACAGTAGCTACTTCATCTCTTGCTGCACTTACAGCGCCTACGGTAAAGGCATCTCCATTTGTAGCCACAACAAGCGTATCAGTAACGGCGACAACTTCGTCTTTGACGGTACCCATTACTATAGTTCATACGGTAACTCCTATGGCAACGACTGCAGCATCGTCAACTATACCTACGAGCGTGGCACCAACTATTGTTGCTGCAACAGCAACGTTAACGATGGTTACAACTACATACAAGTCAACAACAACTCAGCCTATTGCAACAACAATTAAGATTGTGGAAGACACAACTGCATCTACGTCAACAACACCCATAAGCATGACAGCCACAACTCTCCATATACCCACGACTGCGCCTGTGGTATCATCACTGATTCCAGTGACAATGACAAGTTCGTCTGTTTCAACGTATAATATGATTACTATAATTACAACTTCTTCCGTTTCCGCAGTGACAACAACTTCTACGGCGACGAACCTACCATCATTGGCAGCACCTGCTGCTTCTACAACGACTACCACGACAGCTATGTCTAAAATTTTTGGTAGTACTACCGTGACATCTCCAACTAAAACGACGACAACTGTGTTTGCAACAGCTTCAACTGTACCAATGATGGTGACAACTACGTATGAAGCAGCAAAAACAGCGCTTATGACTGTAACAACTTCATCTCTTGCAACAACGCTCTTGGAAACAGAAATAACGCCCGCGGCATCAGCTTCCACGCTATCACAATATACTACATCTGTGCCAGAAATTACTACGACTATAATAGCGACAAGTCTACATACGACAACAGCTAAGTACGTGTACGAAACAACCATATCTCTGGGAAAAATGTCAACTTTCATGACAACAACAGCAACAACCACTTTTGCAACAGTTACAATTATTTCTGATCCAGAAGCCACTACGACAATTATTGAACCAACTCTGTATGCGGAATCGGCTACATCTGTTGCGGCGTCATCTGTACCTATGACAGTGACAAGTATGTCTTCGCCAGCACCAACAACGTATATAGCAGTAACCTCTTCTGGTGTTATATCCGCAACCACATCAGTAGCAGTCACAACTGGAACCACTAAGACTGTTTCAAAGACAATTCCACCTGTGGTAACAAATACGCCTGTGGTAGCATCACATTCGAGTTCAAGAACCAAAACCGTATCAGAAAGAACTACGGCTATGGCAGCGACGACTATACATGTGACACCAACTATACCTGTGATAACATCCTCTTTGGCAGTAAGAAACACGCCTGTGGGATCTCCAAGAACGCTTATCGCAACCCAAACGTCATCCACTTCGGCATTAACGACTTCTGTGGTAAAGGCAACTCTAACTATGGCTGCAGCGAGTGTGTCTTTGGCAGCTACAACTACATACTTGTCGCTGACTGGTCAGGCTTTATGGACATCTGCACCCATGGTAATGACAGGTAAGTCTACAGCAATGACAACTGAATCTATGAATACGACAACCACGGTTATGGCACCTACTATTATACCTACGTCAACTACTACAATGACTATGACAACTATACCCACGGCTACAACTATGTCTGTAACTACATCGTCTGTGCCTACGATAACTACGCCTGTGACGGCAGCAACAACTTCATCTTTAGCCGTAACAAGAACGTCAGGTGTATCAATAACAGAGACAACTAGAGCATCTACGTTTATATCAGTAACCTCTACATCTGTTGATGTAGCATATCCGGCCGCATCAGCTGCAACAACGAATTTGTCAGAGACTGCCACAACTACATCTGCAACGACAAGTGGGTCGACTATAGTTGCGTCAACAACAATTGGGCCATCCACAACAGCCATGTTACCATTTGGATCGAAGACAACATTAGTTACCCCAATGTCATCAACAAATATGCTGTCAATACAAGCTACATCAATTGCTGCTACGTCTGTGACAGCGGTGTCTGATGTAGCAGCTTCCACTTCAGACATTGGAACAGCTACAGCGACACCTGTAGCAATAACGGCCATGTCTGCTACTGAAACTGTTATGGCAGCAACAAAAGCGTCGTCGACTATAGGGACGGCTTCTATAGCAAATTCTCAAACAAATTCCCAACTCTCTACTACACATGTAAATCTAGCAACAAGTGAAAAGATTCATACTGACACAACTGTGTTTCCAACGACTCCCGGTAAGCTTTTAGTTAAAAATTAGCCTATCGCTGTAACTAAAACAGCGCTTCATAATGGGCGTTGGGTTCATTTGGGATTAGTGGACCTAAAAGTGTTAGATAAAGCGAAAGGCTAATTTTCAAAGCGACAGGCAAATTTTTAATAAATTATATTCATTTGTGAAACAAAAAACGCAAAAATATGAATTAATTCTAGCTCCCGGATATGTAAAAAGGGCAAAATAGATAGGGCAGCAAGCTACAATTTAGAAGCAATTAGCAATTCGTTTGGACCGTTGGCATAGTACCTTTAGCTTGCACATAGCCAAAACTAATAATAGGCGCATCTAGAGGAGTATTTGTTTGGTGCAAAATAGGTTATTCCTCTGTTCAATAAAGCTCTTGGTTTTATGTATAAACAATGTGTTTTCTTAAATTATTGAACAGTAACAGGCCTAACAGTATTTGGAAATATCTGGCACCGTGCTAACGTATTATTATACACATTACCTATCCCAACCTTTATAACCATAAATACATAAGCGACTGAGTCGCCGAATTCAAATATAATTGGAAAATTATCGCCGAGAATTGGACATTTTATCAACAGTATTTAAAAAAAACAATAAAAGTAAAAACCTTGATCGTGACGGCTAGCTACGTAACAAAACCATCCAAAAATCAACTGGCACTAGCTGCAAATTCAGAAACGAATCCGAACTGGTTTGGAATAACCAATGTCGCACTTTAGCTTGAATAAAGCCAAACGTATTAAAAGTCAAAATTAACGGTCTATAGTAGAGGTCGAAATACTATTTAGACCAAAGGCGTCCAAGCTTTACTTTGGACATAGATAAAATACAAAAATACTATACTTTCTGTAATTTATTGCACTAATATACTAAAGTAAAAATTTTCGATTGGATTTTGTTGAATCCAAACACGAAAAGAACCTCTCCCGATAGCCAAGGCAGGTTTTAGAGACGCACTGTCGGCTTCCTGGAAACAGTGCTCATACAACCCAAGGAACCGATCAGCTTAGCACTATGCATGTGAGCTCTTCCCGGGTGTTGGGCCTGGCTCCTTCTGGTTGCGCTCGTATCTAGTTTTGTGGTATGACTCGTACAGGTCCTCAGCGAGAGTTAACCCCCAAATAAGGCCACCTCGTAATTGCCCATCCTTCTGTCATTGAAGCGTAAATTTTTACCAGAAAAATGACTATGTCATGGTATCTCCTAGTTTATACGACTGAGCTCGAATTTTCACAACCTTTTTCATGTTACCCAAATTTTGTCATAAGATGTCCGTGTTCACATAGGGCCCCCATTTTGCGTAGTAAATTTAGCTGGGTCAGAGTCGGTTCGTTTTTAGTTCAACTGAGCCATTTCTCTTGATAAGTTGCCATAAAGGTTTGGGCTTATGTTTTTACTGCCAAACTTATCATTTTGGTTGTTTTCTGAATGTTTTTCTCAAAAATTTCAGGTTGTTTTTGTATAGCAACCTGTTATCAGCGTGTATTAACACTGGTAAATTTGAGCCATATAAAAATGTGTGCCTGTTCACTTGCTCATACATGTAATTTGCAATTTCAAACGATCCCACACCACAGTCCTAGTTTCAACATGTCACATGTCGCCAAACGGGTTGTTCTATTATTGAATTGCAATTTTTGTACGGCACTCCGTTCATCCTGAGATGTCATTTTTGCCTAAGGGCACACTAGATTGGTCTGCGCGGACCCTCATATGACATGGCACGTCAGGTATTAGCAGATTCCATTTAAGTGAAATTCTAAGGCATCTCAACGATGTAGTTACAATCTATATGTTTATTCTTAAGTGTGGAGTAGGTTTGCCGCAATTTGTGTTATCTTCCTGCGAAACGTGAAGCAATTCTTATTTCGTTGTTATCTGTAGCTCTGCCTATCTCATCAACGCTGATAAATTTTATTCTATACGAGTCGGATAGAGGAAATTTGTTTTGGTTACTCGCCAGACACCCTGGAATAGCGGGATGTCAACTACGCACATTAGGATTATTCATGCTCGATTTTTTTTACACCATTATGAAAGAAGAATGCCTATTTAGTTTGCCTAAAGGGACCGAAACGTTTCATATGGCCAACCAGATGCGCTGACCTGCTACATGATGAGTCATCTTCAAAACCGAGTTTCAGAGAGCTGCTACATTATTGGAACCAGCGAATCAACTGTTTAAGACATTTTTATTTTGCATGCTTTATACAGACAAAATTGATCACAATTTACACCTATTTCGCTCATTACTGTGTAAATAGGGTCTCAACGCAGTTCTATGAGCGTCTTCGCAGATCTTGTTTTGAAGCATAATTAACCAGCGATTATGGACACTTTGTATGGTTCGATAACGTTGAATAACACCTGTGCGCTGGGACATTTAATATAAATTGTTCGCTATGCAGAGCAGGATACAGCTGGTTGTCTCCTTTTTACCGAGAGCGAACAATTTTTGATCTATTCTTAGATGTGGTTGAACCAATCAAAGTCGTTTGTCGAATACAACAACAACAACAACAATGAATTTATAACGCGCTTTTTTCGCAGGAGCGTTGCAGAAGCGCAAAAAGAGAATGTAATGATACGTGTACAATATGAAAAATTGTCATGTCATTGGGAATAAATGAGTCTTTAGTTTAGATTTGAATTGAGTAATTTCAAGATCACGATTTCTCAATGTGGCTGGCAGTTTATTCCATTCTGAGGGTCCCAAAAATTGAAAACTGCCATTTCTTGTCATATCAATACGCAATACCCGTTCGTTGGCAAGTCGCGATCCTGTTGAGTTTGTGAGCATGTCAGCAATATATGTCGGACTGTTGACACTAAGTGCGTTGTATACCAGTAAGAGAATCTTGTATTGAATGCGTCGGTCAAGAGGCAACCAATGAAGATTTCTCAAAACGGGTGTTATATGGTCTTGTCGACGGGCCATCGATACTATTCTTGCCGCTGAATGTAGAAGCCGACGGAGAGGCAAGAGGCTAGCACTGGGCAGTCCACAGTATAGCGCATTGCAGTAGTCGATTCGTGACATGACGAAAGCTCTGGAGATAGAATGTGAAGTATCTACATCAAGACGGTTTCGTATTCTGTTTATTTCTTTTAGCTGCCACGTACATACACCTGCAAGCTCGGCTATGTGCTTTTGAAATGACAGTTTTTTGTCTAAGGTTACGCCTAGTACCTTGATTGTCTCCGAAGGAATAAGTATTTCTTTGCCGACAGTAATTGACTGGTCGGTGTACTGCTGACGAGTGAAATAAATAATTCCGGTTTTAGAATTATTAAGCTTCAGTTTATTGTTGTAAAACCAATTGTTCAAAGATCCAAACAATCGTTGTACTTCTGATATCACCTGATCGCTATCTTTAGGGAAGAAAGTTTTATATACCTGAATATCATCGGCATAGCAGTGAACATCGAAACCAGCTGCGTCGATCAATTCTAGTACCGGCGCCATGTAGATGTTGAAAAGCACCGGTCCAATTACACTTCCTTGTGGCACGCCGCTCAGCAACGGTGTATTGTCTGACATTGTTGTTCCGATTTGAACCCGTTGTTGGCGATTTGACAAATAGGATTTGAACCAAGCGAGCGAAGCCGAAGACAAGTTGATATCTTGTAGTCGCTGAAGCAATGAATTGTGGTCAATCGTGTCGAAAGCAGCCGACATGTCCAAGCTCATGAGGATGGTAATTTGTTTCCTGGCAAAGCCGGCTCGGATGTCGCTGCAGATTTTCAATAATGCAGTTTCAGTTGAATGTCCTTTACGGTATGCCGATTGATATTTTGGTAGGTGATTGAAGTTGTTAATGTGAATATTTAGCTGATCCATCACTACCCGCTCCATTAGTTTAGCGAGGTAGGATATGTTTGAGACTGGTCGAAAGTTGCTCATGTCTTTAGGATCAGCATTGCTGCGTTTAATTCGGGGATGAACAATGGCACTTTTTTCCTGAATACTAACAGTCCCAGTCCTAATAGATTCGTTAATGAGTGCAGTTATTGGGCGAGCCAGAACGGTTGCAAATTTTTTGCAGATGACTGGAGGCAATACGTCCAATGCACAGCATTTAGAGTTGCTAGTTTTGATCAGGTTGACAATGCTTTCTTCAGTTGTTGGAGTCAGCTGTAGAGGCGATACTTGTATGTCGCCTGAAGGATGAAAAGGTTGTGAAGGAGGAAATTGAGAAAAAATATCAGCGATTTTCTTAGAGAAAAATGTGGCAAAGTTATCAGCACGATCAGGAGAGATGCCTGTTTGCCGTTTCCGGTGAAACATTGCGTTTATTACTGTCCATTTTTTGTTGTTATTAACTTGATTTATTTTGGACTTCCAGTAATAATTTAGCTTATGTTGGCAAAGGTTGCGGTAGAGTTTTTTCTGATTGTCATAGTTCAGTTTGGCAAGGTGACAGCGCGATTGTCTCCATAAGCGCTCTAATCGGCGTAATTTTACTTTTTCATGACGACATTCGCTATCATACCAAGGAGAGTCTGGTCGATCCTGCACAACTCGGGATTGTAAAGGAAGTTGTGTATTGACGATATTTGTTATAGAGTCGTAAAAGTAGCTGGTGCGGTCATCGAGAGAGCCATTTTGGGGTAGTTGAATTTGTGAGATGGCCGATTCGAAGGCATCATTATCAATGGTCGCCCAATTTCGATATTTTATTGTTTTTATACCTCTGTTTGTGTTTATATGACAATTAATCTTTGTGATAATCAACATATGATCCGAGATAGCACAATCTTTAATGTTTATGTGCGATACGAGATTGCTATTTTCAAGCGACATTACTAGATCTAGTATATTTCCTTGATCATGAGTGGGACCATTAACGTATTGAATCAGTCCGAACGACTTCATAATGTCGATGAAGATATCCGTAATTAAGGGTATGTTAAAGTCACCCATTATTAGCAAATCTGTTGGATCTGTCGAGATATTGCTAAGGATATCAGTAAATTCAGCATAAAATATCGACAATGATGTTTGTGGAGGCCGATAAATTACGAGTAATGTCATTTGTCGTCTATCGAACTTTAGTGCCCCGCACATAAATTCGAATGTTGTGTATTGGAGTTCAGAAAAATCGCGTCGATCTTGATATTGGAGAGAGGATCTGTATATAATAGCAATTCCACCTCCACGACCAGTTTGTCTTGGCTTTCCGATGTTAGAAAAGTGTGTTGGTGTGCATTCATGGAGTGCAACCGAGCAATTTTGACGCATCCACGTCTCGGTCAGTGCCAAGACATGAAGGTTGTTCGAGTTGATTGCGTTGCAAATAGCGGCTGATTTGTTTGCTAGAGACCTGACGTTTAGCAAGCCGATGGCAGCAGAAGCACTTGTAATGTGCTGGCTGTTGCTTTGTGATAGTCAATAATTGTCAGTGTCGGTCACTCCATTGTGGGTGTGAGTTGGTTTGATACGGAGGACTATGGGAGGTCTTGATGATTGATTCGAGCCGGAGTTTTGATTCGGAACATTCGGTGCTGCAACATTTAGAGGAGGCGTTTCTGGGTCAATAGCTGCAGGTCGTGAGGCGAGTTGGTTTGCCGCGTAATTTTCAACAGCATCGCACAAACCAATGTTATCAGCATTATTTTCGTTGGTAGAAATTGAGCTGATATGAATGTCGTTTCTGCATATTTCAGCTGTCGACTGGAGACCAGTTCGTCGGCTGAGATTTAGCCTAGCTCGAGCGGCATCATCGAGAAGAAATCGTCTGTATTCGACGCCTGCGGGCCAGAACGATCGAGCAGTGATTGAGGGCAATAACGGGAGAGCAAGGACGACATGGAAGGCTGCGTCGTTGCTTTTCGTCGGCAGCTTGAACACATGCTGTGGCGTGATGCCGTTTGATTCCATCAGTTTGATGACGTCGATTTCCTCGAAGTCTGGTCGAAATCGACGAATAAAGACGTGAGCACGAGGAGAGGGTTTCCCAACGACATCGACTGACGGAGATCCCGAGGCAATGGAGACATTCTGTCGAGCATTCTGATTTTTGAGAGATTTATGTCGTGATGATTGTTGACCACGCAACCGTTGAGGTCGATGAGAAAATGCTGGTTGCGTTCTATCGTTGCATCGTTGCGTTGGTTGCGACGATTGTTTGCTATTGGTAGCTTGGTTTGCGGACGGTGTTTTGTTTGATCGTGAACGCCGTCGATTTCGCACCAACTGATAACCATCATTGTCAAGCGTTGATACAGCGTTTTGACCAGGCAAGCTGTCGTTTTGGGAATCCATTGAAGGGGGTTGGCTGATCATTGTCGTTGGTTTTGAGGGCGCTGCCATATTTTCAGTTGATGCTGGCACACCCGATAGTAGATCAATGACGACATTTAGCACATTAGGGTCATTGCATGTTGCAGATAAGCGGCAAAGACGACCGCGTAGTAAATCGAGATTCATGATGTCATTCATCTTTTATTTTTTTCTCCTTGCTAACCAATCCACACTCATCCTACCAAAATTTTTCCACCCCAATTTTATTTTGTCCACTTCTATTTTAATTTTTTCACATTATTCAATACAAATTAAAAAACCCACATATATCACCTTCTACCACTTATACATTTTTTTTTTTTTTTATTACAAAAAAATTTACACATTAACATATATAAAAAATTAAATTATATTATAATATATAATAATATATTAAATAAATTAACAAAATATAACTAAAATATTAACACAAAAAATATATATACAAATAAACTATAATATAAAAAATACAAATAAAATACAAATTAAATAAATATATATAATTATATTAAAATATAAAAAAAACCAAATAAAACAAACAAAATAAAAAAAAAAACAACGACAAACAAACAAAAAAAAAACCAACAAATATAAGTTTTGATGCCAGAAATGAATAAAAGAAAAAAAAAGTAATAAACTGATTTTCACAAATAAATATTTTTCATCAAATAGTATTTTATGTGATTAAAACTTTGACTCCAATACATCACCCCGGTTTATGCAATAGTACAGTTAATCTGATTTTTGTAGTAAAGTGGTTACGTTTATTTTTCATCTTCCAAACCTCTATAGGAAAGATTTATATTGCCTTTCGAATTCATAAAGCCAACCTATGATTGATACATTTATTAGTTTTTGTGCACACTGTCTTCACGATTTGTGGTATTAGTATACAAACAGTTTTTTACTAGATCATTACTGTTTCTACAGTCACACTCCGTGCATAAAAAATTATTCCTAATGTAAAGCAACAGTAACATAGCTGCACTATTATAGTTACAGTAAGGTCTATAACGCGACGAGCAGTGCTAGCCAATGCACTAAACTGAAAAGATGGGACAAATTTTACTCGCTGGAGCCGTCCTTTTCCGACTCAGTAAATGAGTGATATTATACTCAGTCTTAGGCACATTTTCTTAGACTAAGTGAAACCTGAGTCATATTGAGCAAACGTATGGTTCAGTCGATCAGTCAAACGATTTTTAGCTAGGAATGAGCCAAAATTTGGTCATTTTTTCTGAACCAGAGAGGACCCCCGTAGTTAGTTACACTCTGACTCTTAATTAGCGTCTACTTTGAAATTATTTTGATCCAAATTTACTTGGATCAACATTTTCATAATTACTTTGAAAATTGCATTATGCTACAGCTCTACCGCAAAACCACTTTTATATCAGAAATATGGATACCAAACCGGTGATGTTTTTGCAATCTATTTCTGTATATATTAAAAGATCCAAATCATTAAGTACACAATTATATATTGCTTATTTAACGATTTACATCTCATATTCGGTTTATATTTAGTCGAGAAAAAGAAATATCTCTTTTTATTGTAATCAAATTTGAATTCAAGTATTTCATGATTCTACATGAGATGAATACTATAGATTTGTGAAATACTTGAATCCAAATTTGATTACGAAATAAAACAGATTTTCGTTTTCTCAGTAATATAAACCGAATAATGAGATGTAAGTCGTAGATAAAGTGATCGACTCATCTAAGGTACACGAATTATACATTAATTATTTAGCGACTTACATCTCAATATCCGGTTTATATTAGTCGAGAAAATGAAATTCTAATTATTGTAGTCAAATTTACATTCAACTATTTAATGATTCTACGTGATTCATCTCATGTAATACATGAAGCAATTTCATTTGCACGAGTGCAAAAATCCATACTGATCATTGGTTTCCTATCGAGATTATCAGAAAACGTCATATGATTCGGACGATATAAAACGTGGAATTTGAAATTACAAAATGTAATTTGAAGCAAACGTCACTATGCTTCCGTAAACACATTTGGTTAGGAAGAATACTATTTTTGGCAACAGAAACACATCATTATTTGTGCAAAAATGTTTCAGGAACTTCTACGACGACAGCTGAAACGTCATCCTCAGTGACTGTGAACGAAAGTAAATGTTAATATTGTTTTTATTCATTTGTATATGCATGTGTTTTACCAGGTACATATCTGAATATTTAGTGTATATTTATTAAATTATAGTTAACCATCTCGGGACTATTTGATTATTATGCTTATTAAACGTTACATCAATAATTATCACATCTTATTTATTTCATTTATTGCTATATTTTTACTTAGTGAAAAACTTAAAATGACGGTGTTGGCTTTATGTCAAGGGCCGGGAGGAATCATAATGGCTCTCGCGGAGAAATCCCAATACAAGTCTAGATATCTGATGTTTCGGCAATTCTAACGACTTAATACTGTTTTTGGCAGTAGCGGGACTCCATAACACGCTGTCGCAAAGCGCTACGAGACTAAATACTGTGCTAGGGGACAGCTCGACCGAAGATCCTAGCCTTTCTGAAGTCTTCTATCATACATACGTGATATAAAAGGTGCCTCTTTGCTAACCCGCAAAATCAAAAGATAAAGAGGTACGCATTTATCAATATGCATATATAAATGGAAACGACACATAAGACGAATCAGTCAAAAAGTGTAAGTAGAGTTATCTGAAATTGGCGCTGACGAACTAACCAAAACTCCGATGTTTTACAGCCAATCTCGCTATGTCTCATGGAAATTCTGTTCTTCGACCATTCAGAAGCGGACTGCGTATTCCCGCCCGCTTTTCTTTCTCCTGTTTTACATTATTGGACTCATGAAAGAGCATCCAACTTATTAAATTTTTTCGTTTGTCCTACAGCATCTCAAAAACGGTTGCTGGAAACTGGTATGTCCCGAAAGTGTGAGTTTTCTGAAAACCTTAGGCAATAGCAAAAAAGGCAATGATCACTATTTCAGCATCTTAAGAGTCCGAAATTAATGTGGCTCAAAAATATTACTCAAATTACAGCGATAATCTATTGCACTCGAGTTCATGTGCGTGCAACCGTTATGACCATACTGCCTATGGTGTGCAGTTGCTGCATACAAATAAACGTGAACGACGCATAAGATTCATCGAAAATTGTTGTTTGAAATTTATGTAAACGTCGATAATACGTTAAATTAAAATTAACGAATCGCTGGCACTATCTCTGTCTGTCCGCAGAATTCCGCTTTTTCTATTAGTTTGTCAGCGAGTAGTACAAATAGTTCATAGGACCGTAAACATAACTTTTCGGGACAACTTGTGTCTCAAACAGGCTTGCCCACATATCCGTTTTACCTGAAAGCCTGAATATTTATAGGTATGAAACGCGAGCAATGTAAGTAATTGCAACTCTTTTCGATAAAAAGGTTGCATCTTTAAGCTCATACACATATTTTCTTCTGTAGCCTAGCTTATTGTATTGTATATTTGAACGTCTTTTTTGATTTCAACTAATAACTGTTCGATAAATAATATTTGTATATTAATTATGTAATGTTTTAAAAATTGGAAAATCTCCAAGTATTACAGATTTTGATCAAAAGTTTTGAAAGCAAAATTACAGGAAAATTTTTAGGAGATTGTGCAATAGATTATCGCTGTAATTTGAGTAATATTTTTGAGCCACATTAATTTCGGACTCTTAAGATGCTGAAATAGTGATCATTGCCTTTTTTGCTATTGCCTAAGGTTTTCAGAAAACTCACACTTTCGGGACATACCAGTTTCCAGCAACCGTTTTGAATACCTGTAAGACAAACCAAATATTTTAACAAGTTGATGCTCTTTCATGAGTCCAATAATGTAAAACAGGAGAAAGAAAATGCGGGCGGGAATAATGCAGTCCGCTTCTGAATGGTCGAAGACAGAATTTCCATGAGACATAGCGAGATTGGCTGTAAAACATTGTAATTTGGTTAGTTCGTCAGCGCCAATTTCAGACAACTCTACTTACACTTTTCGACTGATTCGTCATATGTGTCGTTTCCATTTATATATGCATATTTATAAATGCGTACCTCTTTATCTTTTGATTTTGCGGGTTAGCAAAGAGGCACCTTTTATATCACGTATGTATGATAGAAGACTTCAGAAAGGCTAGAATTTTTGGTCGACCTGTCCCCTAGCACAGTATTTAGTCTCGTAGCCCTTTGCGACAGCGTGTTATGGAGTCCCGCTACTGCCAAAAACAGTATTAAGTCTTTAGAATTGCCGAAACATAGATATCTAGCTTGTATTGGGATTCTGCGAGAGCCATTATGATTCCTCCCGGCCCTTGACATAAAGCCAACACCGTCATTTTAAGTTTTTCACTAAGTAAAAATATATCAATAAATGAAATAAATAAATTTGACAATTATTGATTTAATTAATAAGCAAATAATCAATAGTTCCCGAGATGGTTAACTATAATTAATAAATATACACTAAATATTCAGATATGTACCTGGTAAAACACATGCATATACAAATGAATAAAAACAATATTAACATTTACTTTCGTTCACAGTCACTGAGGATGACGTTTCAGCTGTCGTCGTAGAAGTTCCTGAAACATTTTTGTACAAATAATGATGTGTTTCTGTTGCCAAAAATAGTATTCTTCCTAACCAAATGTGTTTACGGAAGCATAGTGACGTTTGCTTCAAATTACATTTTGTAATTTCAAATTCCACGTTTTATATCGTCCGAATTATTTACGTTTTCTGATAATTCTCTTGATAGGAAACCAACTACTTCTAGCATTGGATTTTTGCACTTGTGCAAAATGAAATTGCTTCATGTATTACATGAGATGAATCACGTAGAATCATTAAATACTTGAATCTAAATTTGACTACAATAATTAGAATTTCATTTTCTCGACTAATATAAACCGGATATTGAGATGTAAGTCGCTAAATAATTAATATATAATTGTGTACCTTAATGATTTCGATCATTTATAACGACTTACATCTCATTATTCGGTTTATATTACTCGAGAAAACGAAAATCTGTTTTATTGTAATCAAATTTGGATTCAAGTATTTCACAAATCTATAGTATTCATCTCATGTAGAATCATGAAATACTTGAATTCAAATTTGATTACAATAAAATAGATTTTCTTTTTCTCGACTAATATAAACCGAATATTGAGATGTAAATCGTTAAATAAGCAATATATAATTGTGTACTTAATGATTTGGATCTTTTAATATATACAGATAGATTCAAAAACATCACCGGTTTGGTATCCATATTTCTGATATAAAAGTGGTTTTGCGGTAGAGCTGTAGCATAATGCAATTTTCAAAGTAATTATGAAAATGTTGATCCAAGTAAATTTGGAGCAAAATAATTTCAAAGTAGACGCTAATTCAGAGTCAGAGTGTAACTAACTACGGGGGTCCTCTCTGGTTCAGAAAAAATGACCAAATTTTGGCTCATTCCTAGCTAAAAATTGTTTGACTGAGCGACTGAACCAAACGTTTGCTCAATATGACTCAGGTTTCACTTAGTCTAAGTAAAATGTGCCTAAGACTGAGCACAATCTCACTCATTTACTGAGTCGGAAAAGGACTGGCTCCAGCGAGTAAAATTTGTCCCATCTTTTCAGTTTAGTGCATTGGCTAGCACTGCTCGTCGCGTTATAGTACCTTTACTGTAACTATAATAGTGCAGCTATGTTACTGTTGCTTTACATTAGGAATAATTTTTTATGCACGGATGTGTCACTCGTACAAACAGTAATGATCTAGTAACAAACGTTTGTACACAACTAGACCACAAATCGTTGAAGTCATTGTGCACAAAAACTAATACATGTATCAATCATAGGTTGGCTTTATGCAATTCGAAAGGCAATATATCTTTCTGAAAAGCAGCGCTTTGGAAGATGAAAAATAAACGTAACCACTTTATTACAAAATTCAGATTAACCTGTAGTCATTGCCTAAACCGGGTGATGTATTGGAGTTCGTCCAATCCATAAAATACTATTTTATGTAAAAAAATTTATTCGTGAAAATCAATTCATTACTTTTTTATTCGTTTATTCATTTCTGGCATCAAAATCTTATATATAAACAACGCACGCTACTACATTGTATTTTGTAAGCATACTTTTGTTTTACTGTCATAGTGCCCTGCTTCAATTTGAACAAGCTAAACTACGTAACAAATTTTAATAAATTTCTAATCTAAATTGTGAAAGTAAATTGCGTTTATTTTATTAATGACTTTCCTTAGAAATAAAAACCAAACGTATAAATTAAATAGTAAACATATACATACACGTATACATTAATAATTATAATTAGACATTAGTATAATTAGAATTATAATTAGTATAAGAAGTATAATTAGAAGTATAATTAGTATAATTAGAATTATAATTAGTATAAGAAGTATAATTAGAAGTATAATTAGAATTATAATTGTCATTAGAATTATACACGTATACATTAAGAATTATAATCATTAATAATATACATTAAATAGTAAACATATACATACACGTATACATTAAATAGTAAATTTTAAAATAATTCTAATCTAAATTGGGAAAGTAAATTGCGTTTATTTTATTAATGACTTTCCTTAGAAATAAAAACCAAACGTATAAATTAAATAATAATACAGCCAATGTGCTTCTGATTCAATACATTGTAGTAATTTCATAGTCGGCATTGCAACTTCGTGTGCCTATAACTTATTCAGTTCCTAGGGTTTTTTAATTACAATTTTTTATTCGAATTAATATTAGTTCGGACAAAAATATGAATCCCAACAGTAACAATGTAACTAGAAATTCAATGGTTCACTGAAGCATCAAAGAGTCTATCTGACTAAAAGTCGTAAACGCTTTGTGGTACTTGATATACCACTAAATAAGTCAGATGCTTTTTGTTACAGGCATTAAGCACCGGCTGAACTGCATTTCACATGTTTCAACGCGATCAGAATACTTTAAAATACAACTAGTGGAATCTATTCACCAATTAAAAATGGTATTCAGAAATATATATCATAAATATATAAAAGATGAATGACATCATGAATCTCGTTTTACTACGCGGTCGTCTTTGCCGCTTATCTGCAACATGCAATGACCCTAATGTGCTAAATGTCGTCATTGATCTACTATCGGGTGTGCCAGCATCAACTGAAAATATGGCAGCGCCCTCAAAACCAACAACAATGATCAGCCAACCCCCTTCAATGGATTCCCAAAACGACAGCTTGCCTGGTCAAAACGCTGTATCAACGCTTGACAATGATGGTTATCAGTTGGTGAGAAATCGACGGCGTTCACGATCAAACAAAACACCGTCCGCAAACCAAGCTGCCAATAGCAAACAATCGTCGCAACCAACGCAACGATGCAACGATAGAACGCAACCAGCATTTTCTCATCGACCTCAACGGTTGCGTGGTCAACAATCATCACGACATAAATCTCTCAAAAATCAGAATGCTCGACAGAATGTCTCCATTGCCTCGGGATCTCCGTCAGTCGATGTCGTTGGGAAACCCTCTCCTCGTGCTCACGTCTTTATTCGTCGGTTTCGACCAGACTTCGAGGAAATCGACGTCATCAAACTGATGGAATCAAACGGCATCACGCCACAGCATGTGTTCAAGCTGCCGACGAAAAGCAACGACGCAGCCTTCCATGTCGTCCTTGCTCTCCCGTTATTGCCCTCAATCACTGCTCGATCGTTCTGGCCCGCAGGCGTCGAAACAGACGATTTCTTCTCGATGATGCCGCTCGAGCTAGGCTAAATCTCAGCCGACGAACTGGTCTCCAGTCGACAGCTGAAATATGCAGAAACGACAATCATATCAGCGCAATTTCTACCAACGAAAATAATGCTGATAACATTGGTTTGTGCGATGCTGTTGAAAATTACGCGGCAAACCAACTCGCCTCACGACCTGCAGCTATTGACCCAGAAACGCCTCCTCTAAATGTTGCAGCACCGAATGTTCCGAATCAAACTCCGGCTCGATCAATCATCAAGACCTCCCATACTCCTCCGTATCAAACCAACTACACACCCACAATGAGTGACCGACACTGACAATTATTGACTATCACAAAGAAACAGCCAGCACATTACAAGTGCTTCCTGCTCCATCGGCTTGCTAAACGTCAGTCTCTAGCAAACAAAATCAGCCGCTATTTGCAACGCAATCAACTCGAACAACCTTCATGTCTTGGCACTGACCGAGACGTGGATGCGTCAAAATTGCTCGGTTGCACTCCATGAATGCACACCAACACACTTTTCTAACATCGGAAAGCCAAGACAAACCGGTCGTGGAGGTGTAATTGCTATTATATACAGATCCTCTCTCCAATATCAAGATCGACGCGATTTTTCTGAACTCCAATACACAACATTCGAATTTATGTGCGGGGCACTAAAGTTCGATAGACGACAAATGACATTACCATTCGTAATTTATCGGCCTCCACAAACATCATTGTCGATATTTTATGCTGAATTTACTGATATCCTTAGAAATATCTCGACAGATCCAACAGATTTGCTAATAATGGGTGACTTTAACATAACCTTAATTACGGATATCTTCATCGACATTATGAAGTCGTTCGGACTGATTCAATACGTTAATGGTCCCACTCATGATCAAGGAAATATACTAGATCTAGTAATGTCGCTTGAAAATAGCAATCTCGTATCGCACATAAACATTAAAGATTGTGCTATCTCGGATCATATGTTGATTATCACAAAGATTAATTGTCATATAAACACAAACAGAGGTATAAAAACAATAAAATATCGAAATTGGGCGACCATTGATAATGATGCCTTCGAATCGGCCATCTCACAAATTCAACTACCCCAAAATGGCTCTCTCGATGACCGCACCAGCTACTTTTACGACTCTATAATAAATATCGTCAATACACAACTTCCTTTACAATCCCGAGTTGTGCAGCATCGACCAGACTCTCCTTGGTATGATAGCGAATGTCGTCATGAAAAAGTAAAATTACTCCGATTAGAGCGCTTATGGAGACAATCGCGCTGTCACCTTGCCAAACTGAACTATGACAATCAGAAAAAACTCTACCGCAACCTTTGCCAACATAAGCTAAATTATTACTGGAAGTCCAAAATAAATCAAGTTAATAACAACAAAAAATGGACAGTAATAAACGCAATGTTTCACCGGAAACGGCAAACAGGCATCTCTCCAGATCGTGCTGATAACACTTCTACATTTTTTAAGAAAATCGCTGTTATTTTTCAATTTCCTCCTTCACAACCTTTTCATCCTTCAGGCGACATACAAGTATCGCCTCTCAGCTGACTCCAACAACTGAAGAAAGCATTGTCAACCTGATCAAAACTAGCAACTCTAAATGCTGTGCATTGGACGTATTGCCTCCAGTCATCTGCAAAAAATTTGCAACCGTTCTGGCTCGCCCAATAACTGCACTCATTAACGAATCTATTAGGACTGGGACTGTTAGTATTCAGGAAAAAAGTGCCATTGTTCATCCCCGAATTAAACGCAGCAATGCTGATCCTAAAGACATGAGCAACTTTCGACCAGTCTCAAACATATCCTACCTCGCTAAACTAATGGAGCGGGTAGTGATGGATCAGCTAAATATTCACATTAACAACTTCAATCACCTACCAAAATATCAATCGGCATACCGTAAAGGACATTCAACTGAAACTGCATTATTGAAAATCTGCAGCGACATCCGAGCCGGCTTTGCCAGGAAACAAATTACCATCCTCATGAGCTTGGACATGTCAGCTGCTTTCGACACGATTGACCACAATTCATTGCTTCAGCGACTACAAGATATCAACTTGTCTTCGGCTTCGCTCGCTTGGTTCAAATCCTATTTGTCAAATCGCCAACAACGGGTTCAAATCGGAACAACAATATCAGACAATACACCGTTGCTGAGCGGCGTCCGACAAGGAAGTGTAATTTTGCGACCGGTGCTTTTCAACATCTACATGGCGCCGGTACTAGAATTGATCTACGCAGCTGGTTTCGATGTTCACTGCTATGCCGATGATATTCAAGCATATAAAACTTTCTTCCCTAAAGATAGCGATCAGGTGATATCAGAAGTACAACG
>JASANE010027937.1:0-16728 GCA_030248225.1 Trileptium ribeirensis
GTTCTTCGTTCAGTTACGTATTGCTAGCAATATGAGTGGATTTTTTCTCTGTGCGCACATCGATCCGTTCATTTTTAGCTTTCCAGCAAACAGTAATCAATGTTGAACCACCCAGAAATATATGTCGGTATTATCAATAACTGTAATTGTGGAACGGTTGTCAAGTATAGCACACCAAAGATATAGCGGGTCGAAAAAAGATTTTGAAAAAATAGCGAAACTGCTCGTAAAGCACATAAATCTCATTGCAATACTGCTATAATTTTTAGAGCGATCTATGAGGTGGATATATTTATGAAAATGTCCGCCGGATGTAAATAAAAATTCCATTCTCCTGACAAGTTTTTATAGAGACGCAAATGCTAAATAAATTACGAAATTACTAAATAAAATATTAAGTAAACTGCGCTGCGGTCACAAATTCTGAGCTGTGGTATATGTTTAATAGTCAGAACTTTTGGTTCACCAAACCTTATGAGATATTTGCCAACTATTTTCATTTTACGAAATTTTTTAAAACGTGAACAAAATATAATGAGATATATAACAAAATATAACTCGTACCCATATGAGATATAATAAATGATGCTTGATGGTTCTTCTGGATGATGAAATCCTAAAAGAGATAAGTTTACTTGTTTCTGTGTCCTGCATTTTTAACAAAACAAATAGTTTTGTGGATTATTATATATTAAGATTTTCGTGCCCCAATTAACTTGTGCATTGTGCAATGTTTGAAAATCTCAAGCCGTCGCCAGGGGTCGAAACGGGGACGTGTGGGTGAAAGTTCTTTACGCTAATTACCGAGATATCCGGGAGCTGTTGCATCGGTTTATTGGTAAACCGCACGACGCGAGCGTATAACATCGCCGTTCAAACGGACAACATACAACAAACCCAGTAAACATAATTATTTACATTGTGCGTTAGTTCAATTTGACCTAGTGGGCACTACAGGAAAAGTGCTACTAAAATTCGATGCAAACACTTCGTATTGTCAAATGCTACAAAATCAACATACTATGACTAGAGGCAATGGCAACTTTAGATCCATAATTTACAAAGTTATAACATGGCTATTTAGACATAAATTGGATTACCTTTTCGTACAGGGCACGTTGCCTTTTGAGTGCAAAAGATGAGCTTTTATCAGCTGAAGTTTGAACATACATGGACTTATGCCCGAACTTTAAGGGAGAGGTGGCCGGGCCGTCGGTGGCCTATATATTCGGCGCCTGGGTCGCCGTCACGGGAGGTTGGAGCCTCAGGTGTAACCTTCCTATGAGCATGTAAGAATTTGAAGCACTTTTGCAATTTTCGCTTATTGAAGCTAGCCAGAAGTGCTAAACAAATATTGGTAAGGCAACAGTCATATTATGTTTCATGATTAATTTCCGTATTAACGGTCAACCTTCTGCTCATAGCGAAGCTGGGGGTGTAAGCCATATGCAGGCTATCCCGCCCACAATATTGTGAGCCTATGACAGAGCCTCAGTCTAAGCTAAGGCCTCTATAATAATCCCTGTACAAAGCCCAAGACTAAATCGGAGGGAAGGGGTGTTGGAGGGGTGATGCCGGTCCCTGAACTCTCGCACTATGCTGTTCTTTTTTAAGGATTTCATGCCCCTCAGCTTGACTTGGGTCAACCTTCTGATATAGCAAGTTATCCGATGTGCAGCCATAGCCCACTGCGCATACCAATTCTTTGACTCATATAACACGGGAAGCAGCGTTTCTATATGCTCTCCATCTGTCTGATACTGTCACATTTTCGGAATTTAGTCAGCTATTCAGTTAAACCGATCCTGTGGTATAAGTACTTCCTTACGGCATTTAACATGAAATACTGATTTTTCCGTTTTATGATCTTCATCTGCAGCTCGATAAAACTAGGAATTAACTTCTTTCCCAGGCCAATGCCGTTTATTTAGCCTTTTCGTTAATACAATTTGTTTCTAGTTCTAAAAAAGTTCACGGCTCAGTAGGCAAACTAGCGCTCTTCTCACCGGATTATGTTCATGATATAGACAATTATAAATCGATAAGAAACATTGGTTGTGAATATTTTTGTCAGATACAGGCCACGTTTTTTAATTGAAACTAGTTTTGTTCCGCGTTTTCAAAGTATCGGTTCGGTTTAGGTTAACCTTAAGCTTAAGAAATCGTATTATAGCCGTGATATCGTTTAATCACCCTAATAGAAATATCGTTTATGTCAACTTTTATACACCATTTGCTCGCTAAAAGCGCATAAATACTTTTTAACAACCAAGGTCTTCGATGTTGTGAATAGAGTTTGATCACGCAAAACTAGTGTCTAATTGGCTTCGTTTTATATAGCTTTACACGCGCTGCACTCAATGAGATGGGTAAAATGTTTGTAGCTGGATAATTTTTTGCTTCATATCTAATGCATCATTTATAATAAGGTGCGTGCGCCAGGGCCAAATTATTTCGCGCGTCCAACTCAACTATTGCGGGTGAACTATAGCGTAGCTGGACTACTATGGTACATTTTTATTGCTTAGCTAGTCTTAATGTGACAAGCAGGAAGCTTAGCTAGGCGCTGCGTGACAAACGGAGCGTCCGGCTGAACTGTCAACTGAGAAATTTTATTTAATATTGTGCTTAGTGTAATAACATTTTGTTCTATAATATTTTCACGTTAATTCTAAGTTATATATTTGTTTTAATATATACAATTAACGTTTTAAGCTGTATGCCGCTTTTGGAGCATTATTTATATACGTATAATAAAGCATAATGTTCCCGGACTAAATAGTCACTGACTTAAGTTATAGGGCTCAGCTAAACGCCTCTTGACAAAAGCACAGTCCGGCTCGACACTCGATGACAAATGCATAGTCTAGCTAGGCTATTCAAAATTTTAATAGTCGAGCTGTACTGTATGCGTGACATAGTAGCTAGCCCATTTGAACGCGTGACAAGATTAGGACCATGCGCACGCATCTTATTGTAAATGATGCATAATTGGTTCGGTGTACTATTGCTTAAATAATGCATTTTCGTTGCCACAATATAATCTGAAACTGTTACTCTTCAGAATATGCACCAATTTGTATTCATGCAAGCATCTAAGTTATGATGGGCTAGTTTAGAACAATTTGATAACATTTGGGTTTAACCTAGGTACTAATTATCTAAATAATCATTTTTGAGTAGCCTAAACAAATACTGCAACAATCGTTGTGATACACTAGATCAGACAGGAAGGCTCATGGAATAGATATAAACTATGACGCAATAGTCTTTTTACAATCGAACAGGATTTTGCACGTTGTATCCGGGAAATTTGGTCATATATGCGCACATAGCTTTCTGTGTTTTTGTTACTGCAACGCTAATGGCGTTGCGGCTATTACCGATGTCCTCATAGCTGCAAATTATTAAGATCAGCATATATGCAACGTCCGAAATCTCTCTGAGAAACGTGTGCGCTAGTTTAACCAATTGAGCCGATCCGCAATGCAATAAATGCAGAACGCCTTAATGAAAACACGTGATGAGCTTTTAAAGCTATAACTGACATTTCTTTGATTAATTTCAATGCAAATATCCTTTTGCAAGTTGCTCAGTAATGGTTTTACCATTCGCTAACATTTTTTTCAGAGAACATGAACCAGAATTCCGAATTTTTTTCAGGATTATATATATAGCTAGTGAATTTCGCCGTTTACCTACGCGTGTGGATTTTAAAAATGGCAAAATTAAGTTTTGAACGGAAAATGGTGAACTAATTAATAAATTGCCGCAAGAACTCTGCTAATACGATTTAATTACTTTCCATTAAATGCAATTTAAAGACAATGTTTTTGGGTGTTTATCAAGTATTTAGCTTAGGAATAAGATTTGAGAAAAACATTATGTTACTGTTGGATACTGTTACAGTATTACTGTCCGTTTGCATGAATTGATGTTTTAGTGATGCGAAAAATTACCAAGGGAAAGTAAACATAGCAGAGGTAGAAATTTTTCTGCTAGCACAAACCAGATACCAACTTTGTACTAGGGGAACCAAAAATCCCAGGCCGACAGCTTTTTTAATTTTAAGAAGCTGGTAATGAATGCCTTTTGTTCTTGTGAAATATCCTAAAATGTTTCTGAAGCGGCTGAAATTAAGACAGACAACCTCAATGATATCCTTAATCAACACAATGTCATTATAAAATTTTGCACATATATAAATGTTAAACTAAGCCTTGTTAAATATATATTTCCCGATGCAAAATGTTAATGCAAAAAAATAATCAAATAGAAAAAATAGAAAAACAGAGAATCCAAATGATCCCAACAAAGCGTCTAGCGTCTTGCTGAAAGATAGCCGAGCATAGCCTGATATTTGGGCTAACAACTGACGATAAGCTAAAACAGTGATCCACTATTGATTCATTATTAAGGTGCCGACTCCCCTCAGATAGTATTTTTAATATTTTCTCTACTCTAATAATTATTTAACCTTTCGTTGACCAAAATACTTTGGCCAAACTTATACTAATCGGCAGCTCTTTGAAACTTTCGATTGCATGAGTTGCGGCTATATTATTGAAGTTACAAGAGAAAATTTTAGTGTCAGCAAACATATTGAGAGTTTTGTGAACATTGAGATCAGTGATAATTAAGGCAGAAGAATAACCAAATTCTTCACTTTTAAAATGTCGTTTAGCAAGCAGTGAGTTTGTTTCTAGTCTAGGTACGAATATCATTTCGCTGCTTAAACAACACCGTACGGTGATAATAAAGCGGTCTTTTACGTAGTATTCCGCAGTCGCTCGTGCTTTACGCATGTACGTGCATAAATACATATCAAGCCAATTAATTACTGATTTGGCTTATCAAATATATCTAACGTCATATAATTCATTAGCATATAAATGTGATATTTTACGTCAGTCCGTTTAAAATTTTACCTAGAAGTTCATCGTTACATAATTTTCCGCGGACCATACAGGTAGACTTATAAGCTAGTTGCTGTCAACTTATAATAAATATATATTTTCGACATGTTATGTCACTAGAGAACCTAACAAGCAACAATACTACTAATATTCGAAAATTTTGAAGGAGACAGCTAAAAGGAGGGCAACACATCAAATGCGGTTCCACGTTTTCATGTAATCAATAACAATTCTATTTTAGAAATTTTGCTGTAAAATATTTATGTTCCATCAGCTGGCAAGACTTTCTAGACCGTAAACTAACAAAACGTTAACTGAAGTTTTCTTTAGCTTAGATACTGTAATAAATGAAGCTTGAAACATGTTAAATGTTGAAGACTAGCTGTGGTGCACTGTCTAAAGCAATGATAGCGCAATCCACTAATGGCTAATTTTATGACCAAAACGACTATTACGTAATTAGCATTTGAATACTTTTTGTTAAGCCACTACTTAACAATGAAGAAAGCGCGAGTACTCCATCGCTGTTATTTTTGATTTTGTCATAGCAGGAGCTTCACTACGATGCACTGGGGACCGTGCCCACAGTTTTCCCTGCCCTGCCGCCTTCCCTTCCAGCTGAAATTCTGTCTCAGAGGAATGAAATGGTATTTGAAAATTACTTTCAAAAAGGCTAAGCGGAACCTGAATATCTGCTTAGCGATATATGTTACATAATGTAAAGTTAACTGTGTTATGAAGATGGCACATAGCTGTGTTCATATTTAAACGTAGTCGTGTTAAGAACGTTAAAAGCTGCTAGAACAAATTTATATTTTAGTACGAACTTTTAACAAAATAAGTTGCTGCAGTAGGTTTTGTTAGACTCTAACTGTTTTAGACGATTTTTGAACATTAACCAAAATTCTTAGTTGTTCTTAACCGCAGGAAATTTCGATTTAATGAAATTCAGATCATTACGTATGCGCAGAAAATTGATGCAGTTTAAAGCACTACGCAAGCTCAACTTGGTTAAATATACTTGTATTAAGAGTTAGTCACAATGAGCACAAGTGCTGCTTTTTGGTTCCAACTAGCAGGAACAAGCACTCCATGAGCTCTATTAAATAAAACATATGTAAGAATTTATTCATTTAACAGTACTTTATTTAAATTAATTCAACATTTAATAATAATTTATTCCTTTTAGATCTTTTCAGCGCTAGCTAGCTGAGTAATAAAGTTCCGTTTTGGCGCAACTACAACGAAAATTGCACCGTACAAAAATAGGAATTGTGTTATATATTATCGTAAATTGCGCAAGTCCAGTCTTGTTTGTGTGCACAACTTGAATGCAGTGTTGCAACTGTACCCAATTTTGTATGAATGGTTTAACCCATCGGTGGAACAGTTGCTTTATTGCCTTTCACAGCGACAAAACTGTAAAAATTATACTCATCTAGTTCATTATCTTCGCTAGTTATGCTTAGACTGTATGTATATTTGTAATATTTGATCTGCTTGATGTTACACTACTTTAGTGCAGTTTCTTGTTAGTCTAGCATAACCATTGTCTTTGCTGTGAATGCTGTATTAGACAGCTTGCTAATTAGACAGCTTTTAAGTAGTTAAAGCATGATTATCCCGCAAATGAATCAGTGATGAAAAGCTAATAATGCGTTTTATCATGGTGAACAGAAAAAACTATATATAACGTATGCTATGAGATTCGGTAGTTAATTGGTCGCCGCTATTCACGGCTGTAATTAAAGCCTATTTATTTAGATATTTGAATAGAGAAACTGTTTGAGGTACCATTTGGTTATTTTCAGCCCAAATATCCTCTTTACTCGTTTTAACGGTGGTCGTCTTACCAAACGATCACATATTTGTTGTCCAGAAGAACACTTGAGGTAATTACGCAGAGGAAAGATATAAGCATAAAGTAGCATAAAGGTCTCAAGTGTACTGATTAAAGTCTAAAGAATATTGTTTCACGGTTCGTCTCTTTTGACTTTATATTTCATTAATATTGATACCGTCTATTATCTACTATCATTGATGCCATTTATATGCAAATATTAGCTTTGCACATCTATTATATACGTATTTGATCTCTCTGAGACGTTTATAGATTGCTTCAAATGACATATATCATAATTTACTGCATGACGCATTTATCTGTGCATCAATATGCAATAAACGTCTAGCTAATTACTGCGTTTTGGCGCTGCATTACATGTGTTATGGTTACGCATTGCCGACTTGCAGTGGGAAAACCAATTTGGTTGTCCACAGTTCGCGTACTGATTCCGTAGACGGCCAATTTGCGGATGAGATATATCTTCTTCGAATCGCAGACACTAATATTCAGATACTATTTTGGGCCGTTTGTAAAGTACTGTTCAGGGAAACCTTCCAGTGTTCCAAGAGTAATAATTTCACCACTTGTATACCATATTGAACCATTGATAACAGCAGCTCCAATAACTGTACAAAGTCAGGTTTGGCGACCTGTCTAATCTATTACAATGTCTTTATTAGTCTGTCACTAAATGAAAGCGTGCGTGCTGTAATCGGTAAAGAGTGAAAGCCGTATTATACATTATACGCTACACAATTTTGTACTGTACGATTATGTTGTAATCCGGCAAAGTTGGTGCACATCAGAGTCGTGGCTGCAGGCAGAAACAGGGTTGGACCTTCAAAAAGCTGAAAACCCATGAACAAGACGTCATGGATTAGCAAAAAACTCTATATTGAAGACTATAGTGATGCCTATTTTCTGGTCTAATAAAACTCTAAACACATAAATGAAGCCAATAAAACCTGGATGAAACGATTATGCCTCATTTAGGGAATCCGTCACATTATCGAGTACATCGCAGTACTGAATATATATTATGTTAAACTTTTGACCATTTCATACCCGAATTAATTTGTGTATCGTGAGTTGATGATAGTGTCAAACTGGCGTCCGGATCGCACCCTAGTTTTACGATTGAAAGCGACGTACACAAACAAACTGAGCTATATAAAAGCAGCCCGCTTAGTTCTAAAAGAATCTTGCAAAGCAAGCGAGTAACAACGGACGTTCAAACATACATCGCACCATAAATTCAGTTAATACACCACAACACAATGCAACCTGTGTTCCAGTGGGCATGAAAGGGTTAAGAATAAGTAATAAGAAGGAATATAAATTAGGCTTACAAGCAAAATATTTTTACTAACAGAAATCCATATGCACACATAATAACGACCACAAAGTTTCAAGCGTATAATGAAGCACTAATTTACTAAAACTCAGATGGTCATTCCAAGCAATGACGCAGTTTTGTATTAAAATTGTTTCATTCTTACTGTATGTAAATTGATGCTTCACACAAGACTGAGGTTGATTAACTAACTGAGATAATCTTGTTTAACATATACACCTATGAGCAATTGTGAGCATAATTAAATGCAGTAAATCACCTGATTATAAAATAGTTTGTTATAACATATTTACAAAAACACATCCAAAAATACGCCATTGCAACCGAGTTTAGACTACATCTGCCTTGCTTTTTTATTTTGTACCTAAACACATACGTTCCAGAGTGAAGTATGCATGGCAGTTCATAAAGAATCTAGGTTAGAAATAGCTATAACAATTTTTAGGCTGCCCTGTCTAAAAGCTACATCCGTAATAGTGTTTTGGCTTCTGCTCGAAACATATATCTTTTTTCGGTGAAGTACGGCAGAGTACTTATAGCCAAGTTAGACATGGCAACTAAATATTTGTCCCCTATTATTATTTAAAAAGGTGTATGGACACCGGAGAGCAGGCGACATTACAAATCTTTTTAAAAGTAGTACCAAGAAGAGATCGTGATTATTATACCACTAGCACACATGCAGCAACTGTGAACATTATTAAAAATATCAGAATACTAAAGTTGATAACATTTTTGACGTCATCGATAGAGCTAATAAATCTAATAGATTTTGTTTTATTTAAATGCGATCGGACAGTTTTACTCATTATTGCCAGCCATGCGGACTTACAATTTAGCATTATTTGCAGCGCGGGCGTTTTCGGATTGTAAGCGTACTCCAGTGGTCCTGTATATGAAGTACTGCTTTGTAATCACAGTTGAACAGTGTATAATAAATTTAGGCTGATGCTGCACAGTCTGACAAATGATGAAAAAATGTCACAGCTTGATTTTTTCTGCCTAAAACTGCAAATATTGTTTTTTATTTTATGCAGTATATTTCTATGGAAATCACGCTGCAAAAATTACCACAAAAATGATAATTACGGTTGCTGGTATGCAAAAATTTGGCTTATAGCCGTCAAAATATTTTCGACTTTTTTTAAACTCTACGTGGCATGTCGTGCTAAAATTCAGAATTACCTATACAGACATGCTCTCTAGAAATGGTGCTAAACATATTAAGTTGTTATGGCTCGTAGTAACCTGCGAAAGGTCATTTTGTTTAATGTTTTTCATATTGGACGATTTCTTTGGGTCTCTCCCGAAAAGCTGGGACCACCTTTAAGTTACGTGATTTGGAGGCTTTCAAGTCAAATTTAATGGCAGCTGCGTTGTACCAGTACAAAATACCACATTTCTGATAAAATCAAAACATAAATGCAAATTTTCAAAATTTCTATATTGGCCAAGTTATTTAATGTAATATGTGCTCATTACTTTAGGCACGATATAACTAATATTATGCTAGCATAACAGTTTCGTTACTTCAGGGAAGGTTATGTGAGGTGTGATTCAAACCAGGCTCTAGAGACTTCTGTATTTTTGATTCAAACAAAAATTTATTTTATATTTTATCAAAAAGTGTAGTTCGTTTAATTTCTGAAGTTAAATGATGTCAACCAAAATAATTAAAAGGTGTTGTGTTAAAAATTGGCTCACCTCAAACTTTTCCAAATTATATTTAATATGTTATTATTTAAGAAATTCAAGCATTACCGTAGTTACCTTAACATATTAGCCGAACTATTAGTTCACAACATTCTCTTTGGTTATAATAAGCAAAAGTTTCTGGGATGTATACCTCCTCGAAGAATGCTAAATGAGTTTACAAAATTGGTAGGAATCAAAGACGCGATAAAGCTGCATTATTTTGTTTTTGACGTATATGCTTACAGTGAAACCTATCGAACCCTGAATCTATCGAAAATCCTAAAACACAGTCCACGCTAAAAGCAGAGAAAACAACTAGCAACGCATCATCAAGTATTTGTGCTGGTCTATAGAGAACCAAGCCATTGTATTCAACGGTCCTAAAAATCTGTATAGACAATTTTTGCTGACCTGCACGCAACATTCCAACCTAACAACTGAACACAGGCTATATTCTGGAAATTGGGTTCATTGACCCTAAACGCATTGAATCCCTAGAAAAAGGCATCAAATATGCATGCTGGACTCAAGATAACTAAATCATTATTTCAGCCTTCAGAAATACCTATATAGACTGTTCTTGATGTCCTGCACGCAATGCATAATCAGACAAACGGAACATAGGTTTGTCGACCGTAAATTCTATGGACCCCATGAAAATATATAACATAGTCAAGTTGGACTCTAGATAGCAAAACAATCGTATCCAGCGTGCTTGATAACCTAATTGGTACGTACTGCAAGGTAAAAACAAGCAATAACACGGCGAAATCTATAAAATTGCTATTTCTGGAAATCGATGAACCATATTGGGCCCGCAGCGGTCTTAGGGCGTGGTCCCACAAAAATTCTTAGTAGACAATGCTGTAGACCTCGATGATCTGATTCTGCGCGGTGGTTCAATTTTCTATGCGATGCCTGTGCCACGAGATATGCGTGCGAAATACTGGTGAACGTATGGCCATATTTAGCAAAGAACCCTTAAAAGCTGTGTATGCCATTTTGATATCCATAATGTTTGATGGGGTCGGAACTGTTCGTCTTAAATTAAACACAACGTCGTCGTCACTTTTCCCATCGAACAAAAAATTGTCGAAATCCGATCATCGGAATATGAGTTATGAATGACAGTGATGGAAAATAATTTTACGATTTTCCCCCTAGTGCCCTCAGTGGAAACTCCGTGCACACCATTTCCATAAATCAAGGCAAATCAGCCATTTAATTAAAAATCTATTTTAGCGCTGATGTAATTGTATCCTAATCTTTCACTTAAGCATTTAACGGTTTCATGCATGGGTTTTATGCTTAAATTTTAAATATATCTTTACCTAAGCATAGGCGCGTAGCCGTGAGGGCACGGGTGGCCGTACCCTGTGCCAACACTCATGCAGCCACTGAAGGATGGCAGAAAATCGAAATACATGTTTATGTGTGCAGTTAAAGTGTGACCATCTAACAAAATTCACACTCCCACGTGAGGAAAATTCTGGCTATGTCCCTATCTACATTTCCAGTTATCTGCTTATCTCAGTGCTAAATTTAATTTGCACGAAAAAATCTTTGCGTCTTTTATTATTTGTTTTTTTTGCATTATTAACTGATGTGAGCTACGAAAAATATTGCATATTCACATTGTAAATCTGCTGTTTTCACAAAAATTCAAAGCAAACAATGAATCTGGTTCAAAAGAAAATAGACCGATATAAAAAAGTAAAATATAAAGTAAAACTATTTTGCTGCTGTAAAAAATTCAGCACAAACCTCGTGCAAGTGTTTTGAGTTCGGTATAGTAAAGACCAGAAATACGTCATTGAATGAGCTTTAAACTGAATGAGCTTTGAATATTAGCGAAATACAAGAATAATAAAACCATGTCGGCTTCAAAAAATCAGTGAGACTGATAAAAGGTGATATTTTGGGAAATAATTAAAAAATATTTGACTTTTTTATATCGGTCGATTTTCTTTTCGAAGTTGATTCATTGTTTGCTTTGAATTTTTGTGAAAACAGCAGATTTACAATGTGAATATGCAATATTTTTCGTAGCTCACATCAGTTAATAATGTAAAAAACAAATAATAAAAGACGCAAAATATTTTTTGTGCAAATTAAATTTAGCACTGAGATAAGCAGATAACTGGAAATGTAGATAGGGACATAGCCAGAATTTTCCTCACGTGGGAGTGTGAATTTTGTTAGATGGTCACACTTTAACTGCACACATAAACATGTATTTCGATTTTCTGCCATCCTTCAGTGGCTGCATGAGCGTCGGCACAGGGTACTGCTAACCCCGTGCTCCCACGGCTACGCGCCTATGCTTAGGTAAATATATTAGACTTGAACATAAAACCCATGCATGAAACTGTTAAATGCTTAAGTGAAAGATTAGGATACAATTACATCAGCGCTAAAATAGATTTTTAATTAAATGGCTGATTTGCCTTGATTTATGGAAATGGTGTGCACGGAGTTTCCACTGAGGGCACTACGGGAAAATTCGTTTAATCATTTCCGATCACTGTCATTCATAACTCATATTCCGATGATCGGATTTCGACAATTTTTTGTTCGATGGGAAAAGTGACGACGACGTTGTGTTTAATTTAAGACGAACAGTTCCGACCCCATCAAACATTATGGATATCAAAATGGCATACACAGCTTTTAAGGGTTCTTTGCTAAATATGGCCATACGTTCACCAGTATTTCGCACGCATATCTCGTGGCACAGGCATCGCATAGAAAATTGAACCACCGCGGTAGAATCAGATACTATTTAGGTCTACAGCATTGTCTACTAAGAATTTTTGTGGAACCACGCCCGAAGACCGCTGTGGGTCGAATATGGTTCATCGATTTCCAGAAATAGCAGTTTTATAGATTTCGCCGTGTTATTCCTTGCCTTTACCTTACAATGAGTACCAATTAGGTTATCAAGCACGTTGAATACGATTGTTTTGCTATCTAGAGTCCAACTTGACTGTTTATACATTTTCATGGGGTCCATAGAATTGACGGTCTACAAACCTATGTTCCGTTTGTCTGATTATGCATTGCGTGCAGGACATCAAGAACAATCTATATAGGTATTTCCTAAGGCTGAAATAATGATTTAGTTATCTTGAGTCCAGCATGCATATTTGATGCCTTTTTCTAGGGATTCAATGCGTTTAGGGTCAATGAACCCAATTTCCAGAATATAGCCTGTGTTCAGTTGTTAGGTTGGAATGTTGCGTGCAGGTCAGCAAAAAAATCCGTCTATACAGATTTTTAGGACCGTCAAATACAATGGCTTGGTTCTCAATAGACCAGCAGAAATACTTGATGATGCGTTGCTAGTTGTTTTTCTCTGCTTTTAGCGGTGGACTGTCGTTTTAGGATTTTCAATAGATTCAGGGTTCATAGGTTTCACTGTAAGCATATACGTCAAAAACAAAATAATGCAGCTTTATCGCGTCTTTGATTCCTACCAATTTTGTAAACTCATTTAGCATTCTTCTCTAGGTAGGCATACATCCCAGAAACTTTTGCTTATTATAACTCAAAGAGAATGTTGTGAACTAATAGTTCGGCTAATATGTTAAGGTAACTACGGTAATGCTTGAATTTCTTAAATAATAACATATTAAATATAATTTGGAAAAGTTTGAGGTGAAGGCCAATTTTTAACACAACACCTTTTAATTATTTTGGTCTACATCATTTAACTTCAGAAATTAAACGAAATACACTTTTTGATAAAATATAAAATAAATTTTTGTTTGAATCAAAAATACAGAAGTCTCTAGAGCCTGGTTTGAATCACACCTCACATAACCTTCCCTGAAGTAACGAAACTGTTATGCTAGCATAATATTAGTTATATCGTGCCTAAAGTAATGAGCACATATTACATTAAATAACTTGGCCAATATAGAAATTTTGAAAATTTGCATTTATGTTTTGATTTTATTCAGTAAATGTGGTATTTTTGGCAATGGTACAACGCAGCTGCCATTAAATTTGACTTGAAAGCCTCCAAATCACGTAACTTAAAGGTGGTCCCAGCTTTTCGGGAGAGACCCAAAGAAATCGTCCAATATGAAAAACATTAAACAAAATGACCTTTCGCAGGTTACTACGAGCCATAACAACTTAATATGTTTAGCACCATTTCTAGAGAGCATGTCTGTATAGGTAATTCTGAATTTTAGCACGACATGCCACGTAGAGTTTAAAAAAAGTCGAAAATATTTTGACGGCTATAAGCCAAATTTTTGCATACCAGCAACCGTAATTATCATTTTTGTGGTAATTTTTGCAGCGTGATTTCCATAGAAATATACTGCATAAAATAAAAAACAATATTTGCAGTTTTAGGCAGAAAAAATCAAGCTGTGACATTTTTTCATCATTTGTCAGACTGTGCAGCATCAGCCTAAATTTATTATACACTGTTCAACTGTGATTACAAAGCAGTACTTCATATACAGGACCACTGGAGTACGCTTACAATCCGAAAACGCCCGCGCTGCAAATAATGCTAAATTGTAAGTCCGCATGGCTGGCAATAATGAGTAAAACTGTCCGATCGCATTTAAATAAAACAAAATCTATTAGATTTATTAGCTCTATCGATGACGTCAAAAATGTTATCAACTTTAGTATTCTGATATTTTTAAATAATGTTCACAGTTGCTGCATGTGTGCTAGCGGTACAATAATCACGATCTTTTCTTGGTACTACTTTTAAAAATATTTTGTAATGTCGCCTGCTCTCCGGTGTCCATACACCTTTTTAAAAATAATAATAAGGGACAAAATATTTAGTTGCCATGTCTAACTTGGCTATAAGTACTCTGCCGTACTTCACCGAAAAAAGATATATGTTTCAGAGCAGAAGCCAAAACACTATTACGGATGTAGCTTTTAGACAGGGCAGCCTAAAAATTGTTATAGCTATTTCTAACCTAGATTCTTTATGAACTGCCATGCATACTTCACTCTGGAACGTATGTGTTTAGGTACAAAATAAAAAAGCAAGGCACATGATAGTCTAAACTCGGTTGCAATGGCGTATTTTTGGATGTGTTTTTGTAAATATGAGTGATAAAAAACTATTTTATAATCAGGTGATTTACTGCATTTAATTATGCTCACAATTGCTCATAGGTGTATATGTTAAACAAGATTATCTCAGTTAGTTAATCAACCTCAGTCTTGTGTGAAGCATCAATTTACATACAGTAAGAATGAAACAATTTTAATACAAAACTGCGTCATTGCTTGGAATGACCATCTGAGTTTTAGTAAATTAGTGCTTCATTATACGCTTGAAACTTTGTGGTCGTTATTATGTGTGCATATGGATTTCTGTTAGTAAAAATATTTTGCTTGTAAGCCTAATTTATATTCCTTCTTATTACTTATTCTTAACCCTTTCATGCCCACTGGAACACAGGTTGCATTGTGTTGTGGTGTATTAACTGAATTTATGGTGCGATGTATGTTTGAACGTCCGTTGTTACTCGCTTGCTTTGCAAGATTCTTTTAGAACTAAGCGGGCTGCTTTTATATAGCTCAGTTTGTTTGTGTACGTCGCTTTCAATTGGTAAAACAGGGTGCGATCCGGACGCCAGTTTGACACTATCATCAACTCACGATACACAAATTAATTCGGGTATGAAATGGTCAAAAGTTTAACATAATATATATTCAGTACTGCGATGTACTCGATAATGTGACGGATTCCCTAAATGAGGCATAATCGTTTCATCCAGGTTTTATTGGCTTCATTTATGTGTTTAGAGTTTTATTAGACCAGAAAATAGGCATCACTATAGTCTTCAATATAGAGTTTTTTGCTAATCCATGACGTCTTGTTCCTTGGTGTTCAGCTTTTTGAAGGTCCAACCCTGTTTCTGCCAGCAGCAACGACTCTGATGTGCACCAACTTTGCCGGATTACAACATAATCGTACAGTACAAAATTGTGTAGCGTATAATGTATAATACGGCTTTCACTCTTTACCGATTACAGCACGCACGCTTTCATTTAGTGACAGACTAATAAAGACATTGTAATAGATTAGACAGGTCGCCAAACCTGACTTTGTACAGTTATTGGAGCTGCTGTTATCAATGGTTCAATATGGTATACAAGTGGTGAAATTATTACTCTTGGAACACTGGAAGGTTTCCCTGAACAGTACTTTACAAACGGCCCAAAATAGTATCTGAATATTAGTGTCTGCGATTCGAAGAAGATATATCTCATCCGCAAATTGGCCACTACGAATAGTACACGAACTGTGGACCAACGAAACTGGTTTTTCCCACTGCAAGTCGGCAATGCGTAACCATAACACATGTAATGCAGCGCCAAAACGCAGTAATTAGCTAGACGTTTAGTATGGATTCTCACAGATGGAGAAATGCGTCATGCGAGTAAATTATGATATATGTCGTTTGAAGCAATCTATAAACGTCTCAGAGAGTTCAAATACGTATATAATAGATGTGCAAAGCTAATATTTAGCATTAAATGGCAGTAATATAGTAATTAAGATAATATAGACAGGTATCAATTATTATTAAATATAAAGTCAAAAGAGACGAACCGTTAAAACAATATTCTTTAGACTTTAATCGGTAGCACTTGAGACCTTTATGCTACTTTATGCTGATATCTTCCCTCTGCGTAATTACCTCAAGTGTTCTTCTGGACAACAAATATGTGATCGTTTGGTAAGACGACCACCGTTAAAACGAGTAAAGAGGATATTTGGGCTGAAAATAACCAAAAGGTACCTTTAAAATAGTTTCTCTATTCAAATATCTAAATAAATAGGTCTTGACTTGAATAGCTGTGAATAGCGGCGACCAATTAACTACCGAATCTCATAGAGCAATACGTAACTGAACGAAGTACATAGA
>JASANE010027938.1:0-44777 GCA_030248225.1 Trileptium ribeirensis
TCAGGATTTTAAGTTGCCAATCACACGTCTTTTTTCACAACACATACCATGTATTATGATATGCGGTAATACCTTTCTGTTTAAATATTAAAGCTTCCAGCGCCAATTATCCATGTTCTAATTATTAGCGAAATGCCGAACACAGCATTTGGAAGACACCTTACTTCTATCGCATTATAAAACTTAAGTGCTCTGATGATGACTGCTATGCAGCATTGTTAAAATTATAAAAACAAAAATATAAATACAGTATCACTGTTTGTGACTACATTATAATTTATGGGCGTAGCAAAATTATTTTGGCTAACTGCATCGTGGGATTATTAACTTTTCCTGAATACTCAGCAAGCATTGGTTGGCGTTAGCGGTGTACGTTATGTTCTTCCAAACCATACCGCCGCTGTAATGATTTCTTGCTAACATGACATAGTATGCACGTTCTGCTTTTTTACGATAGACATAAAAAATGTGCTTTTATATTGCCAAAAAAACATTTTAGTATAAAAATTATCCAAGTTTCCAAGTATAGCCACGCTATTTTCCCTATATATTTGATAGATACATTCCGACAATTTATGTTGTATACACCTTACCCTTTCATGCATAAATTAATCCTTACATGTTCATACATGCTCATAGACCGGTAGGGAGGTACCCCCGCTGAGGCTTGAACCTCCCCATCCTCGCCGCGAAACGCTCGATCTCCCCTTTGCCCGCGACATGTCGTCTAACTCTTCCTGGCTGCGTCCGGATTGCCTAGTCAGGACGGCGCGACACCCCCTCTGCAAACGCCCGACCACCCCCAGGAATACCCAAGACTTCCCTCCTCCCGAAGACCAGCTTCCCCCTGGAGCCCCAGACCTTCAGCACATGAGATACATGCTCATAATGGGTGGATATAGAACTAAACTCACCCATGAGGAGTCGGGCCCTCCCTGTGGGTGGGTCTCGCAAACCTAACTCCTCGGTTAGTTGCCCCAGCCGCGCCACGCCGCGGCGCGGCAGGAACCGACACATAGGGTCCGGCCCAGACGCTACCCCCTCCCCCACCCGCCCAGCTAACTCTCAGGAGTACGCCAAAACCGACCCTGCCCCCACTTTGAGAATCCAGCTATCTCGCTTTGATCTGGAATCTCTAGCATGATGAATATGTATTTAGTATATATTGTTAAAGATACTTTCGTCGCTTCCTGAATTGAAAGATAGTCATCCATTCAGCTGGCAGTATCGTACACTAGCCGCCAAGCCATTTCGGAAGCCCTGTTCCCAGGTTCCCTAGCGACCCAAGAACAGTGCATTTGTAAGGATAATACGTAGTTATAATTAACGTACAACCTCGTAATGTAAATTGCGGAATCTATCGTGTATGAAGCGGCCAATGTATCTATCGATTAAAATTTACAGCGCATAATATTCTGCTGAAAGATACGACAATTATCAAGCTTTTTTTCGTACGGTGGGCTGATAGAGATGACGCGGTTCGTTTCGCGCTTTCCTCCTCTATTTTATGGAGGTATAGTTGATATGTCCCACCCTGTATTTGGGAAACGAGCGATAATTTTGGTCGTAATTTTGTTACATTAGTAATTCTCGACCTCATTATGAAAAGCGTGTGTTTTAGTCGGGATATATAAGAGTTATAACAGACATAATCTAATTTGGTTTTACACAATATGATGTTTCAGCGAAATTTTGGATTTTTAAACTATTTTGTAGTTAACGATTAGACATATTAAAGAAAGTCAATGCACTCGATAGGCAAACTGTGTATCTTGAACGGAGTAACGATCACCCTATCAGCTTAGCCTGCCCCTTAATGCCATGGCCCCATGCCCCCCCTTTGCTATATAGCAAATTGGTTTAGATCAAAGCGTAGATAACTCAGCGCCAACCGAAGCCAACGTTGACGGAGCAAGGGTTATTTTTTCCGGGAAACGCTCGATGATGTTAATGAGTATCATCGCTACGAGTGCCGCACCAGGAGTGACCTCGCTTGATGGCGTTCAACCAATCTAACGTTTCTCGTCTCGCCGAGCCTTCACAGTCGCTCAGAATCCCTGCTATTGTGAACCTTATTAATTACAAAGACGATTCCGAACTTGCTACAAAAGCGATTCCTGAACGTATCGTTTGGCTGATGAAAAATTGGTAAGTTTTAATTTGCAAGTTTAAGTATTTGCTATTGCTAACGAAACTTACAATCAATTGTCTTTATGCATTAAAACAGTTTTAAAACGTTTCCTATTTCACATAATTTTTGGCTTGAATCATTTTACCATCACGTGAATGTTGTAGTTTCTAGATAAATGCTTTACCGAGGCATGCCAATTTGTACATTCGGACATCATTACAGATTTATATATGATTATGTTTGGCGTTACGATAATAAACTGACTATTAAAAAAAGTAAGTTATAAAAATAGGCCACTCAGCTCAATTGAAGACGGAATATTCTAGTAGAAAATATAATCTGCCGAATAATTTCTATTTGTGCAGGAGAGCTTTCTGCCTACCGAAGCGGGATACGGAAGGTGTGTGGAAGTCCGGGCGGTCGGCTATGGAGGGGGAGGAAGGTCCGGGCGGACGGAAAGGAGGGGAATCAGTATAATACTGACAAACCTCTCATTCCAGGTTCCAGTTGAGCGCAGTTGCCCTTTGTGCCATGCTGCACAGACTTTCCTACGTTAATTTTCAGCATTTTACTCATTATCGCTAATCAAAGTTTTTTTTGTATCAATAAAGATTACACTTTAGCTTTCATTTTGCAATTCTTAGTTGTAACATTTTTATTTGTGTACGTTGCATTGTTTGTAAGAGAATGTACAAAAAAAAACACATAGATTTCAGATGGCATATACAACCAAGTCATCATTCACAAAAATCTAAGCCTTCATCAAAAACCTTGAGTCTTTATCTTGAACGGCTCTGGAGTTATGAATTTGCGCTTTTTTACTCGAAATTAAGGCTGCCATATTTCAACCATTACCAAAATCCATAAGTATAAGACGCCGGAAAAATGCAATTCGCTTTTCTTAAAAATTCTTTAGGGATACTTTGAAAACATCTAGAGTAGAACTAACAATTAATACTTTTTAGTAACCGACAGCTTACTTATTTGGTTTCGTTCTTTTAATTCAAAAGATCTCATATAATAGTTAAGCGAAACGGTTATATTTACGTTGCACATCTTTTCAAATATCGTTATTTCAGCAAACTTCAAGACTCTTATGCCTTGAAATTGAAACTTAAACGTACAGGGTTTGGGTTTGATTTTCAGAAAGAACATCCACATCGTACCCCAAGGAAATTCCATGCAAGAATTTAAGCGTTATTCTAGGTGAAAATTATACCGGTATTTCTAATAAAATAAAATAAAATAATGGTAAACCTGTGTATCAAAATAGCGTGATGAATTGGCGTGTTTAGCTGTGATCTTCAATTAATCAAAATATGTTTTCTCAAAAAATTTTTGTAAGAGATTAATAATGGTAAAAAATTTGTATTTAAAATGAATAAAAGATATTATAAACCAAAATAAGGTCAATAACATCAGCACATAATTTTGTTCCAAGGTGCCAAATGAAGTGAACATGTCTTTAAATGTTAATGCGATTTAGAAATATTTTTAAAGCTTTAGAATTACAGTCTGAAATCAAAAGGCTCACTGGCTCATCGTTTTTGCTAGGAGCTTGTGCATGTTATATTTTGCGCTATAAATGAGTGACTTGAAAAATATGTTATTTTTGGCATGTTCCTTTCGAATTTTACAAAATATAAAACCAAGCAGTTGATAGTCGACGATAGTAAACTATCATGCATCGAAAGATTTAGAACACCTATGGAGGCATTTAAGCGGTTCTGCTCTTAAATTACATAGATTTAGAAAATTTAGACTCAAAATTTCCAAAATTGTTCGGTCTGTAGGTCGCAACAAGAAAAAATTTTTTTCCAACATAAAGCAGATATTGAAGCGTTTCATTATAACAAATATCGAATAGATGAAACAGGATACCAGGAGAATATACACCTTAAAACTGAAGAATATTCAAGTGTCAAGACGCACATAACATTTAAGAGAACAAATTGAAAGATTAATTTCTCACGTACAGAACATCTTCAAGGTTCTTTTCCATTATCCCCCAGCCTGCATTTGCCCAAAAATGGTCAGGATATCTTGAAATTTTGGCATTTTTATGATCCCGCTTATTATTTCGACCAAAAAATTTAATTTTTAAAATTTTATATTTCGGGGTCCCTAGGGTCCCCTCTTTGGAAAAAAACGCAAAAAAATTTTCTTAAAAAATTAAATTTTTACCCACCGTTCGACGCAGCTCGACGAGCTGAATGTAATGGTGTTACCATTAACTGGATCCAATAAAAGCATCCTGAAGTTTTGGCCAAAAACTTTTCAAATTCTGAGCCTTCTCAGCCTCCGATAGTTTGCGCCATAACTTATGCAGGTTTCACAGAATAATGAGTGCAAAAAGTGGCCAGTTTTGTCTTTAATAGCCGTTTACAAAAAACTAAAATCCCTAATGGACGGTTATATGATATTTTAATTTCTTGCAAATGGATTTTAGAGATTTTTGTCTTTAATGACTGCTTGTTAGATATTTAAATCTCTAACATACAGCTGTAAGATATTTCAGTCTTATACAGGTAGCCAATAAATACAAAAATCTCTAACAACTAGCTGTTAAAGACTAACATCTCTTGCAGCTAATCATAACAGATTATTGTCTCTAATGGCTATCTGTTAGAAACTTTTGTCTCTTACAGCCAGTTATAAAATACAAAAGTCTCTAATAACTATCCATTAGAATTTCAAATATTTAACGATTGGTTGTAAGAGATTTTTGTATGTTACAGCTGGCTGTAAGAGACGAAAGTCTCTAACAGCTAGCCATTACAGACAAAAAAATGTAACGGCTACCTGTTAAAGATTTTAGTCTCTTATGGCTAGCTGTGAATGTCATATACTGATTTAAAAATGGGTTTGATTCATTTGGTTGTTGTGTTGTAGGTGTGTTGGGTTGTTGGTGCCATATACGCGGTTGCTTATTGTTTTTCTTTCTGTACTATTTTTATGCAGCCTTTGCTATGGGCACCGAGTATTTAATTTGACAAAAATCTGGATGAAGCCAACGGCCTAGACATTAGAGACTAGAAATCTGTAGCGGCTATCTGTGATTTTAGTCTCTTATGGCTAGCTGTTAGAGATTGTTGTATTTCACGGTCTTAAAGTCGCATGTAGAAACTAACAATAAAGCTATGCTTACTGTACAGAGTGCGAGGATGCATCTCAGAAACAGACTGTAATCTTAACGATAGTAACATCCAAGTGTGAATGGGCGTTTAGAAAACGTTTATTAGTACAGCATTGAGAGTATTAATTTTGATAACGTTTATTAGTACAGGATGGAGAGTATTAATTTAGAAAACGTTTATTAGTACAGCATTGAGAACTTTCGACATGAATTAATATTTGGAGTAATTGAATATCTTTATGCGTCTATTTACTACTACTATAGTATTAACTACTATTTTTATACCTGCTGTTGATACCGAACGCTGCGTACATTTACATCTGCTTATTCTATAATAAAGAATAAAGGAAATAATCGGTTATAAATACCTTGCCATTCATATTTCGCTATGTTCCAATAATAAATGAGGTTGGTATTTCTGTTCGTACACCCATTCACACTTGGATGTTACTATCGTTAAGATTACAGTTTGTTTCCGAGATGCATCCTCGCACTCTATACAGCAAGCGTAGCTTTATTGTCAGTTCGTACATGCGACTTTATAACCGTGAAATACAATAATCTATAACAGCTAGCCATAAGAAACCAAAATCTCTAACAGCTAGCCACTACAGATTTTTGTCTCTAATGGCTAGCCGTTAAAGATTTTTGTCTTTCATGGCTAGCTGTTAGAGACTTTCGTCTCTTACAGCCAGCTGTAACATACAAAAATGTCTTACAACCAATCGTTAAATATTTGAAATTCTAATGGATAGCTATTAGAGACTTTTGTATTTTATAACTGGCTGTAAGCGACAAAAGCTTTTAACAGGATAGCCATTAGAGACAGTAATCTTTTATGATTAGCTGCAAGAGATTTTAGTCTTTAACAGCTAGTTGTTTTAGAGATTTTTGAATTTATTGGCTACCTGTATAAGACTAAAAGAAGTTACAGCTGTCTGTTAGAGATTTAAATATCTAACAAGCAGTCATTAAAGACAAAAATCTTGAAAATCCATTTTCCTAAGAAACTAAAATATCATATAACCATCCGTTAGATATTTAAGTTTCTTGTAAACGGCTGTTACAGACAAAAGTGCCCACTTTTTGCACTCATTATTCGCTAAAACCTGGATTAGGATTCGGTCACCGGATCTTGTTAAAAATATCATCATTCGATTCAGATCTTCAAGCCGCGTCGAATATTGCGTAAAAGTCTAAATTTTTAAGAGAAAACAGTTTTTAATTTCCGTAAGGGGGGACCTCTCGTAAACCCGAAAAAATATAAAATTTTAAAAATTAAATTTTTCGGTAAAAATGAATCAGGGGAGGTCTCGAGGATGACAAAAGATACCAAAATTTTCTGAATCTGTCCATTTTTCAGCAAACGCAGGCTGCAGAGTACCCAGGATCGTCTATTTAGTACCATATTAGCAACGCGACGGACACTGCCTGCTGGGTTTAATAAGCGTCTTGAGAGTCGACAAAGGAAGAAATTGTCACATCTAGGTCTTTTATTTAATGCGTGAGTCCATTTTAGGTGCGTGTACCTGGGTTGTTCTTTTGTCTACTCAGTTCACGATCGCAAAAGCGCGCGCAAATCACTATTTCCCTTATATACAGGTAGACGCTATCTCGCCGTTATTCAGTAGATGCTCCTGGCGGCTTATTTTGCCATTGGCATTGCATTTTGCTGGCCGCATACAAATGAAAACGCTATAACCAATCAATCCGGTTTTTAATGATGCGATAACGCAATAAAAATACCGCTACATTGAAGTCTGATTCAGAATGCCACTTGACAAATGTGCGAAATGGGCAAATGTGCACGGAAACTTGATTAGCACATCGCAGCCCCTTGTTCATATTCACAATAATGCCAATACCAACGCCAAAATGCGCACGCGTTTTTTACGCGAATCAAATTCGCAGTTTATACAAAAGAACAACCTCGGTGTACCCATTTAAGGTGGACTCACGCATTTGATAGGACCGGCGTAGTCGCATGCCACAGGTTAGCGGATTTCCGTATTGGATGCGTAACGTTAGGTCATGCTGCATCATCTGCTCCAGCAGCTCAGAACATCGTTTGGGACTTTCCATTAGGTTTATATTATTATTGTTACAATTTCTGCATAACATATTGTAATATATTGCAGTTTACTGCAGTAATATTGTTGTTTTATCTCAGTTAACTATGTAGACCAGTTGTGATGTAGCTTGGAAGCGAAGTGCGAAATGTCATACTATGAATTTTCGTGAGATGTAAAATAAAGCTTCTCGTTTTAAAGTTAATTCAATCATGTTTCTAGTGTTCCAGTGTTGCTTCAATAAAGCTGTATAAAACTTGTATACGTATGTTTTTTCAACAGCAGCGACGCTTGTAATTTCGGACGTTACTGCTGAATAGTCTGACGTTCGCAGCTATTCCTAGGCTTGCACTGTGCGTGTCGCGCTTGCACGGAACTTACGCGTTTGGTCATAATGGTGCGCTAGCTTTACGCGCTAGATAAGTAGTCGTAATAACCAGCTCGTGGTTACATAGTCATTGCGTAAATTAGCATTGTGAAACCATTCGATACCGTTTTAAATCAGAGAAGGTAAATGAGCTGTCAACTATAGGTATTACAATTAATGCACTTAAGTGGACAGAATATAACTTTTTGCAGAGATGCTTCTAAGTTACGATTAATAACAAGTTTTTAGCTAATGTACAGTCCGCTCAGGTGTTCCACGATGCAGTGTCCTTACTCCAACATTATTACAATAACGTGAATTACATATTGTCAATTTTGACTGTGTAAATAGCTAATTAATTTGCGGATGATGCAAAAATGAATATTAATGAATATACCTAGAAATGGTATAACACGAGATACACTTACGATGAAGATGCAGATAAACTTAACAGATACATGATCTGAACCAAAGCAATTGCAGATGTCATTGCCACATGACGTGATCATTTTACACATCGAATACGGAAATCCGCTAACCTGTGGCATGCGACTATACCGGTCCTATCAAATGCGTGAGTCCACCTTAGATGGGTACACCAAGGTTGTTCTTTTGTCAAAATTAAGAATTGATTCGCGTAAAATTCGCGTTCGCATTTTGGCGTTGGTATTCGCATTATTGTGAATATGAACAAGGGGCTGCGATGTACTAATGAAATTTCCGTGCACATTTGCCCATTTCGCACATTTGTCAAGTGGCATTCTGAATCAGACTTCAATGTTCGCGGTCTATTTGTGCTTGTGCATTATAGCATACATAAAAACCGGGATTGGTAATAGCGTTTTCATTTGTATGCGGCCAGCAAAATGCGATGCCAAATCGCAAAATAGTGACCGCCAGGAGCATCTACTCGATACTGGTCGCAAATCGTGTACCTGTATATAAGGGAAATAGTGATTTGCGCGCGCTTTTGCGATCGTGAACTGAGTTGACAAAAGAACAACCCAGGTACACGCACCTAAAATGGACTCACGCATTAAATAAAAGACCTAGATGTGACAATTTCTCCTTTGTCGACTCTCAAGACGCTTTGTCTAAACACAGCAGGCAGTGTCCGTCGCGTTGCTAATATGGTACTAAAATGGGTCCTTTTCGATTATCCCCCAGCCTGCGTTTGCTGAAAAATGGACAGATTCAGAAAATTTTGGTATTTTTGTGATCCTCGAGACCTCCCCTGATCATTTCTACCGAAAAATTTAATTTTTAAAATTTTATATTTTTTCGGGTTTCAAGGGTCCCCCTTCGGAAACTAAAAACTGTTTTCCTTAAAAATTAGATTTTTACGCAATATTCGACGCGGCTTGAAGATCTGAATCGAATGATGATATTTTTAACAAGATCCGGTGACCGAATCCTAATGCAGGTTTCACAGAATAATGAGTGCAAAAAGTGGGCAGTTTTGTCTTTAATAGCCGTTTACAAGAAACTAAAATCTCTAATGGACGGTTATATGATATTTTAGTTTCTTGCAAAATGGATTTTAGAGATTTTTGTCTTTAATGACTGCTTGTTAGATATTTAAATCTCTAACAGACAGCTGTAAGATATTTCAGTCTTATACAGGTAGCCAATAAATACAAAAATCTCTAACAACTAGCTGTTAAAGACTAAAATCTCTTGCAGCTAATCATAACAGATTACTGTCTCTAATGGCTATCTGTTAGAAACTTTTGTCTCTTACAGCCAGTTATAAAATACAAAAGTCTCTAATAGCTATCCATTAGAATTTCAAATATTTAACGATTGGTTGTAAGAGATTTTTGTATGTTACAGCTGGCTGTAAGAGGCAAAAGTCTCTAACAGCTAGCCATTAGAGACAAAAATCTGTAGTGGCTAGCTGTTAGAGATTTTGGTCTCTTATGGCTAGCTGTTATAGATTATTGTATTTCACGGTTATAAAGTCGCATGTACGAACTGACAATAAAGCTATGCTTACTGTATAGAGTGCGAGGATGCGTCTCGGAAACAAACTGTAATCTTAACGATAGTAACATCCAAGTGTGAATGGGTGTACAGAACAGTATACATATCTTCGTGGAACCTCAACATTGTTCCTTCCATTATTGGAACATAGCTTGCTAAATCTGATTGGCAGTACGAAAACCACTCATTTATGACCGAATACAAGGTATTTCCTTTTATTCTTTACTATAGAATAAACAAATGTAAATGCACGCAGCGTTCGGTATCAACAGCAGGTATAAAAATAGTAGTCAATACAATAGTAGTAGTAAATAGTCGCATAAAAAATATTCAAATACTCCAAATATTAATCCATGTCAAAGGTTCTCAATGCTGTACTAATAAACGTTTTCTAAATTAAAACTCTCCATCCTGTACTAATAAACGTTTTCAAAATTAATACTATCAATGCTGTACTAATAAACGTTTTCTAAAACTAAATTAACTACTAACAAGCGGTGATATATGAGAACCCGATTTACAAAAAAACCCCGAAAGCTAGATTCGATACCCTGTGTGAAAACTTGTTTTTGCATACAAGAGAAGACAAATACAATAAAAACAAAAGGCAGATTACATGAGTAAAGATAAATCAATGTTAGCTACTTCGTGATCTTCAAGGCGAGTCGGGCCGTTGGCTTCATCCAGTTTATCGTCAAATTAAATACTCGGTGCTTTCCATAGCAATAGGTCTGCCGTGAAATCATACAAGAAAGATTAAACAATATAGCTACCGCTGTATTATTTGGCACCAACTAATTCTCCAATCTATCATTATTTCTTCTACAACACTTACATTTTTTTACTTCAAATTTGAATCAAACCCATTTTTAAATCAGTATATGACATTCACGTAAACATAATAACATAAGAGACTAAAATCTTTAAAATGTAGCCGTTACAGATTTTTGTCTCTAATGGCTAGCTGTTAGAGACTTTTGTCTCTTACAGCCAGCTGTAACATACAAAAATCTCTTACAACCAATCGATAAATATTTGAAATTCTAATGGATAGCTATTAGAGACTTTTGTATTTTATAACTGGCTGTAAGAGACAAAAGTTTCTAACAGATAGCCATTAGAGACAATAATCTGTTATGATTAGCTGCAAGATTTGCTGATTTTAGTCTTTAACAGCTAGTTGTTAGAGATTTTTGTATTTATTGGCTACCTGTATAAGACTGAAATATCTTACAGCTGTCTGTTAGAGATTTAAATATCTAACAAGCAGTCATTAAAGACAAAAATCTCTAAAATCCATTTGCAAGAAACTAAAATATCATATAACCGTTCATTAGAGATTTTAGTTTCTTGTAAACGTTTATTAAAGACACAACTGCCCACTTTTTGCACTCATTATTCTGTGAAACCTGCATAAGTTATGGCGCAAACTATCGGAGGCTGAGAGGCTCAGAATTTGAAAAGTTTTTGGCCAAAACTCAGGATGCTTTTATTGGATCCAGTTAATGGTAACACCATTACATTCAGCTCGTCAAGCTGCGTCGAACGGTGGGTAAAAATTTAATTTTTAAGAAAATTTTTTGGTTTCCAAAGAGGGGACCCTAGGGACCCGAAAAAATATAAAATTTTAAAAATTAAATTTTTTGGTCGAAATGATCAGCGGGATCATAAAAATGCCAAAATTTCAAGAATCTGACCATTTTTGGGCAAATGCAGGCTGGGGGATAATGGAAAAGAACCTTGAATATTTATATACATGAGAAATTAATACTTCAATTTGTTCTCTTAAATGTTATGTGCGTCTGACACTTGAATATTCTTCAGTTTTAAGGTGTCCTGTCTCCTGGTATCCTGTTTCATCTATTCAATATTTATAATGAAACGCTTCAATACTGCTTTATATTAGAAAAGAATTTTCTTGTTGCGACCTACAGACCGAACAATTTTGGAAATTTTGAGTCTAAATTTTCTAAATCTAGTAATTTGAGAACAGAACCGCTTAAATGCCTCCATAGGTGTACTAAATCTTTCTCAGCATGATGGTTTGCTATAACAACTGTCGACTGCTTGGTTTTATATTGTAAAATTCGAAAGGAACATGCCAAAAATAACATATTCAAGTCACTCATTTATAGCGCGAAATATAGATGCACAGGACTCCTTGCAGAAACAATAAGCCAATAAACCTTCTGATTTCAGATTGTAATTCTAAAGCTTTAAAAATATTTCTAAATCGCGTTGACGTTAAAGACATGTTCACTTCATTGGCACCTTGGAACAAAATTATGTGCTGATGTTATTGACCTTATTTTGGTTTATAATATCTTTTATGCATTTAAATACAAATTTCTTCCATTATTAATCTTTCAGAAATTTTTTTGAGAAAACATATTGATTGATTGAAAATTACAGCTAAACACACAATTCATCACGCTATTTAAATCGCCAGATTTACCATTATTTTATTTTATTTTATTCTAAATACAGGTATAATTTTCACCTAGAATAACGCTTAAATTATAATGAAATTTCCTTTTAGTACAATATTTATGCTCTTTCTGAAAATCAAACCCAAACCCTGTGGCTTAGTTTAATTTCAAGGCATAGAGTCTTGAAGTTTGCTGAAATAACGATATTTGAAAAGATGTGCAACGTAAATAGTTTCGCTTAACTATTATATGAGTATTTTGAACTAAGAAAACGAAACCAAATAGTAAGCTGTCGGTTACTAAAAAGTATTAATTGTTAGTTCTATTCTAGATGCTTCAAAGTATCCCTAAAGAATTTTTAAAGAAAAACAAATTGCATTCCGGCGTCTTATACTTATGGATTTTGGTAATGGTTGAAATATAGGCCTAACTAGAGTAAAAAGCACCAATACCATAACTCCAGGAGAGCATTCAAGATTGAGCTCAAGGTTTTTGATGAAGGCTTAGATTTTTGTGAATGATGACTTGGTTGTATATGCCATCTGAAATCTATGTGTTTTTTATTGTACATTCTCTCAAACAATGCAACGTACACAAATAAAAATGTTACAACTAAGAATTGCAAAATGAAAGCTAAAGTGTAATCTTTATTGATACGAAAAAAACTTTGATTAGCGATAATGAGTGAAATGCTAAAAATTGACGTAGGAAAGTCTGTGCAGCATGGCACAAAGGGCAATTGCGTTCAACTCAAACCTGAATGAGAGGTTTGTCAGTATTATACTGATTCCCCTCCTTTCCGTCCGCCCGGACCTTCCTCCCCCTCCATAGCCGACCGCCCGGACTTCCACACACCTCCCGTATCCCGCTTCGGTAGGCAGAAAGCTCTCCTGCACAAAATAGCACAAAATTATTCGGCAGATTATGCTGTTCTCTTCGAATATTCCGTCTCAATTGAGTTGAGTTCCTACTTTTTCTAACTTACTTTTTAATAGTCAGTTTATTATCGTAACGCCAATCCTAATCATATATAAATCTGTAATGATGTCCGAATGTACAAATTGGCATGCCTCGGTAAAGCATTTATCTAGAAACTACAACATTCACATGATGGTAAAATGATTCAAGCCAAAAATTATGTGAAATGCGAAGCATTTAGAAATTGTTTTAATGCATAAAGACAATTGATTGTCGTTCATAGCAATAGCAAATACTTAAACTTGCAATTAAAACTTACCGGATCTTCATCAGCCAAGAGAACAATTAGTTCAGGAATCGCTTTTGTAGCAAGTTCGGAATCGTCTTTGTAATTAATAAGGTTCACAATAGCAGTTCTAAGCAACTGTGAAGGCTCGGCGAGACGAGAAACATTCGATGATTGAACGCCATCAAGCGAGGTCACTCCTGGTGCGGCACTCGTAACGATACTATCATTAACATCATCGAGCGTTTCCGGAAAAACCGTTGCTCGTAGACGTTGGCTTCGGGTGGCGCTGAGTTGTTCGTTTTGATCTAAACCGAATTTTGCTATATAGCAAAGTTATTACATTATGCCATACCATTAAACCGCAGGCTAGCTTATCAGTCAATCGTTCTACGTTCAAGATACACAGTTTGCCTATCGAGATGCATTGACTTTCTTTAATATGTCTAATCGTTAACTACAAAATAGTTTAAAAACCAAAATTTCGCTGAAACATCATATTGTGTGAAACCAAATTAGATTATGTCTGTTATAACTCTTATATATCCACTAAAACACACGCTTTAATTAATGAGATCCAAGAGTACTAATGTAACAAAAATACGACCAAAATTATGACTTGGTCACGAAATACAGGGTGGGACATATGAACTATACCTCCATGAAATAGAGGAGGAAAGCGCGAAACGAACCGCGTCATCTCTATAGGCCCACCATACAAAAGCTGATGAGTGTCATACTATTCAGCAAAATATTATGCGCTGTTGATAATATGGATTGATTCATTGGCCGTTTCATACACAATAGATCCAATTTACATTACGAGGTTGTACGTTAATTAGTTTATCATGTATTATTGTACATTTACAAATGCACTGTTCTTCGATCACTTTAGAAACCTCGCAACGGGCTTCCAAATGGCTTGGCGGCTAGTGTACGATACTGCCAGCTAAATGGATCACTCTCAATTCAGGAAGCGACGAAAGTCTATTTAACAATATACTAAATACATATTCATACATGCTCGAGGTCCGAGATCAAAGCGAGATAGCTGGATTCTCAAAGTAGGGGCAGGGTCGGTTTTTGGCGTTACGTGAGAGTTAGCTGGGCGGGTGGGGGAGGGGGTAGCGTCTTCGGCGAACCCTATGTGTTCGGTTCCTGCCGCGCCGCCGCGGCGTGGCGCGGCTGGGGCAACTAACAGAGGAGTTCGGTTTGTGAGTCCCGCCCACGGGAGGGCCCGACTCCTCATGGGTGAGTTTAACTCTATCTCCACCCATTATGAGCATGTATCTCATGTATGCTCAAGTTCTGAGGTTTCAGGGGGAAGCTGGTCTTCGGGAGGAGGGAAGTCTTCGGTATTCCTAGGGGGTGGTCGGCCGTTGCAGAGGGGGTGTGGCGCGTATGGGTTCGGCGCTCCGGGCGCAGCCAGGAAGGGTTAGACGACGTGTCGCGGGCAAAGGGGAGATCGACGTTTCGCGGCGAGGATGGGGAGGTTCGAGCCTCAGCGGGGTTACCTCCCTACCGGTCTATGAGCATGTATGAACATGTAAGGATTAATTTATGCATGAAAGGGTAAGGTGTATACAACATAAATTGTCGGAATGTATCAAATATATAGGGAAAATCGCATTATAATACTGTTCAAACTGATAATTTTTATACTACAAAATGTTTTTGGCAATATAAAAGCACATTTTTTATGTCTATGGTCAGAAAGCAGAACATACCGTCTATGTCGTGTTCAGAATAGCTTACAGCGGCGGTATCGTACGGAAATTCTTGACGTACACCGCTAACGCCAACCAATGCTTGCTAAATTTGCAAAAAGTTAATGATACCACAATGCAGTTGGAATAACTGTGCTACACCATACGGTAGAATATCATCACAAACAGTGATACTGTATTTATATTTTTGTTTTTATGAGTGTAACAATGCTGCATAGCAGTCATAACTGAGCACTTAAGTTTTATAATGCGATAGAAGTAAGGTGTCTTCCAAATGCTGTTATCGGCATTTCGCTAATAATTAGAACATGGATGATTGGCCGTGGAAGCTTTAATATTTAAACAGAAAGGTATTACCGCATATCATAATACATGGTATGTGTTGTAAAAAAAGCATGCTGACTGGCAACTTAAAATCCTGAATGTTTGCCCACAACGTTTTTGAAATTTGTTTCGACATTGTGCATGGTACACAATGGTTACCGGACATTTAGTCGACCGACAGTTTGTCGACCAGACAATTTGTCGATTGGACAATTTGTCGACAGACACTTTGTCGAGCGCTGGCCGGCAAGCTGCTTTTAAAATTTTAAACTTTGACGACAAACAAATTAAATGTTTAATTGCAATTTACTTGAAACTACGCATTTTTTATCCGCTTCTTTTTATTCCTTATTCTAAAAAATTCCGTTTATTGTTCTGTTGCAAAGAGGTTTATTAAAAAGTTAAATTCTATCTTATGTCCACTATTTTCTCGCAAACAGCAAGAGGCGTCGAAAACTTTGTTTCGAACGTTATTTATACACAGAGAATGGAATTTCCATAAATGGAAACAGGTGTTGTTGGGTATTCGGAAATGGCCCAAATTGTAGCAGTAGGGTAACGACTCGAATGGACACAGAAGAGATTGTGTGTAACTCACAGGATTAAAATCATCTTTCGGAGCCTGCCCGAGTCGATGTACTTCGTGCTAAAAGTACTGTCAAGGAACTGGCAATGTCAACGAGAGAAAGTTCAGCCCGATTAGCTCAAGTCGCAGCAGCTCACGTTCCGCTTTTAGCTATCCCAAACCTAACCAAATCTGAAAGTCAAAAGCGTGCTATTCACCACCACCACACTTCTAAGCATCCAATGAATTAGCAAACTGAGTTTGACTTAAAAATACCTGCAGATTACTCAACAGCATTCGATAGTGATAACTTCTTGCCTTTGATGAGGTTGCTAATGGGGGCAGAATTCAGATTTTGTCAACTAATACTCATATTCGAGAACTATCTCAGCCAAAGAATTGGTTTGTGGACGGGAGATTTGATACAGTGCCACCATTGTTTGCACAACTATATACGATTCACGCGTTTAAGGATGAAATTGTTATGCCTTTAGTTTTGCTGTGTTGCCAAATAAATATGAGAATACTTATACAGCGATGCTTCAGGGAAATTTACAAACTGGTTACAACTATGCGCCATATTCAGTAACCTACGATATTGAGAAAGCTGCTATTAATGCTTTTTCGACTTGTTTGCCAAACGTGGAAATGCACGGATGTCTATTTCATCTCAGTCATTGCGTACTGCACAAGATATAAGAAATATGCCTGCTGATTTAAGTAATACTTATCGAAAGAGCCTGGACTTTGCTATTCGAATGCGTAGCCTTTCGGCACTAGCGGCTTTACCGATTGATCAGGTCGAGCAAGGGTTTGACACAATTTTGACGGATTTTCCAATGGAGGCCATGAATGTAGCGGAAAACTTTGAATCAACATTTACTGGCAGCAACATTCGATGTCCAGCTGTGTTTGATAAGGTGATCTGGAACTGTCGACATCGTTTTCCGACTACCTTGCCTCGCACAAATAACAATGTTGAACGATGGCATCGCAAGTTTTCATCAATTGTTAGTGCTCATCATCCAACAATTTGGAAATTTCTAGATGATCTGAAGGAACGGCCTGCCGCTAAGGTACTTGTGCCTTTAGCAGGGCAACCGGCGCCAAAGCAGCACTCAAAATACCGACAATTACATGAACACATTCTTCAACCTTTAACCATTCATTGGGAGATACAAACATGACGAATGAAAATGTTTTAGGATTTCTCTGCGGAATAGCAACTAATCTGCCTTCTTAAATTCAAACTAACTGTTGTAATTTTATTGTGCAAAGTAATTCTAATTATTAAATTTGTTCTGAGTTCGTGGTGCTAAGAAAAAACAATGATTACAGTTGCTGACTAACCAGTTAAACATTTCAAGTACTTGACAAACTCAAAAAAATTTAGCGGCGCACTGTTGTGTTATGTGTAGTTGTTTTGGCCGTCGTTTTAATTGTTTATTATTGAATTTGAAAGTAAATGAAAGAAAAAATGTGTTTATTTCACAGGTAATGGTTCGTAGACTACTGTTGGCTCTAAAACATGCACAGATATTTTCTTCACAAACGAAAACAGCTTAAACGAACAAAATTAATTAATTTATTTATTGTCAAGGTTTGAAACGTTAAAAAGCAGCTTATCGGCCGGTGCTCGACAGAATGTTCACAAAGATGTCCGCTGAAGAAAGTGTTCGGTCGACAAAGTGTCCGGTCGACAAAGTGTAGGGCCAACAAAGTGCCCGTCGACAAAATGTCCGTCGACGATATGTCCGAGTCCCGGTACACAGTATTACCGCATACCATAATACGTGGTATGTGTTGTAACCGAAAATATGCAGACTAGCTACTTAGTATCCTGAAATGTTTGCCCCGAAGGTTTTTGAAGTTTATCTCGACATTGCACATGGTACACAGAATTGGTACCCTTGTGATTTGTCATAAATCCAAGGTTTACAACGTATACCTGAACTCTCTTTTCCTTTGGTTGCTGTTGCAGGAAAACTGTAGCGACGATAAGTGTGCGAGATAAAAATTATATAACGAACTTAAAGCAAAGTCAGAAAAGCACCAATGTATGCACATTTGCTGTTGGAAGAGGTTTATCGGACGATAAGTGGCCACGCTATGATAAAACCATGTCTATACACTTCTAATTTGCGTGGTGATCCATTTGCAGTGATACCATTGCTATTTACCCCTGAACTTCGGAACAGCTATTTACCCCTGAACTTCGGAACGCGGCAATGAGTAAAAAGGCTATGAGTAGAACAAACTTGCCTTTGTAGCTGAACTAAATAAGCTAGCCCTTTTTCATCTGTACGTAATAAGTTGAGCACAATCTGGGCTGCCTAAAAATTATTCGGCGAATATGCAGCAAAAGACAAATTTATATAGCATTTTATATAAGGCAAACACCCACCGTTTGCTTGTGTGCATATACATCTTGTTGACCCTTCTAGATACGTGTAAAGATCTTTAGTGCAAAAATCCACCGCTGCTGCTGTTAGTCACTCACAGTAAACAGTAACATTAGTTACATGAACTACATCACCGTGCGAATGCGTTTCAACCTCAGGCACTCATTGTCACAATCGCCAGGCTGCGACGCTGTTTTCAACTTTACTCAGACTTTGCGCTATAGATAGTGCTCGCGCAAGGCAAGAGTTGCGGTAACGATACAGCCCGACCAACCAAGTTGAACACAATATCGTAACAGCTAATAGCTATAAACATGTAATATACAGCTGTTTTGGATCTAATTTTTAGTGTCAGACGTCGTCGTGGAGTAGCGCTTCAAAAAGCGAGAGACATTCGACACTAGTTGAAAAGTCACCAAGCTATTTGATAAATAAATAAGTTTAGTTATAATCATTCTCTGAAGAACATAAAGCCAGATAAGAAACTATTGCTCCTTGATTGACGTATAGAACAAAGATAGCATAGCAAACACACTCGAAACTGCAAGCTATTTCATTATCACAGCTAGCCGATACGTCAGTAACTGAAATTTACTACATGCAATTATACTATATCAATTAAATTAGATATAAAGATACAAAACATTGTCATTACAAACACTTAAAAGTATTTGTTTATTCTTACCTAATATTTTTAGTTCTTATTTCAGATAGAATTAAGGCGTGTTCACACGCTCAAACTTTTTGCTCAAATTTTGATCAAAATTTGACGGTAATTTTTAACGAAAAATTGCGATATTCCAAAATTTGAGAACAAAATTTCAGCTCCAATTTTTTCAAGTAATGAATCTTGTCGGTGATTGGCTACACAAATATCCTAGAAAAGTTTGAACAGTGTTCATACATTCAAACTTACCAAAACTCCAAAACAGATGCTTTCAAACTTTGATCGAAATTTGATCAAAATTTGAATTAAAATTTTGATCAAAATTTGAACAAAAAGTTTGAGCGTATGAACACGCTTTTAGTTAAAGCAAGATGTATAGCAATTTGACCAGATGGAGAGTATGGTGCAAACGGCCAAATGGTTGAACGATAAACTTGTAGGCAGGACGTTCTAGCTTTGGGCTGTAGCCTGATATTAGTTTGTTCCAACACTTTATCGTAGATTTACGAGAAACTGCATGATTCGCTTTTTGAGAAATTCTTTTAAAGTGGCAATGATATACCACGATAGCTTTAGTCGCAGCCAACTAAAAGCCAGGAACATTGCGACCGGGATTAGGTGCAACGTTACATGCCGCTGTAACCCATTTTGGTTAAAAATATTTAAAAGTCTTGGAACTTTAACACTCTTTATATTTCTGCAGCTGAACTTTTTTGTGTGAATTCTTCAAATATGTAGCTTTCGTTTACGAAAACTACACATAAATGTCTTATTGCCGAGCATTAATACGGTAACGTACGGTTTATTACTAAAATTTCGTGGTATACCTATAAATGCTAAGTGTGCATATCTCTGTTAGGATTTACTTTATAAGCCAATATTGTTTATCGAAATCCAATAGTTCTTTGAATATATCAATGAGCGCTTAAAATATTAAGCTCTGAGCACTGACCTCTGCATTCGTAACGCCATATTGATGTGCCTCATCAATATATGATCCGTGAGTCCACACATAACCTTGCTGAGTCATCGCGAGCCAAAATTTAAATATACATTATCGACTGAAATAACTGAAATATATTTTCAGCAATACAGTATTATAGCGTAGGCTACAGTCGCTGTCATATGAAATCGAACAGGTCAATCCAATACCATTTCCCGATTAACCCGATCTTGCTATGCAGAAAAGAATTACGATAAACATGATTACGTCACAAATATATATCACCCGGATGTGAAGAATTCATGTGCAATCAATTTTATCAAATACAATATTTCTGTTGCAGGTACATCATATAATTATATTTCCATAGTTTTAGTTGTGAGATAGTTGTCCGCCATAATACTAGCACCTTAGGAGCTAGGATTGTTTAATGGCGTATTTTTTCAGGACATCAACTTTACTCCGGTTAGCAAGTATTGCAAAAATTAAAGCATCTTGGTCTGAGGCGTAAAATTTTTCAAGCATAATTAAAACATACTAAATATAAGCACTGCGTAGTAGCGAAAGCGAGAGTCTACTAACAGTGAATATAAATATAGTAGATACATATTATGAAGTTTTATGTTGCACGACTAGGGTACATGAAACGCAGACATATTTTAACAATAATTCATTCAGCTGTTATCCTGTCCACTGCTTTACCTACGTTGACTGTTTTATATAACAATGGCATTAAAAATGTTTTTAATGTTTGCAAAATTCCCATCTACCGTAGGCAATAATATATATAAATATATACATTTTTAATTGCTGAAAATTTAAATTCTAAAGGTCAGCTCTGGTTGACGAAACGTCACCATACAACAATGACTGCTAGTTCCTTCTACGATCGGATTTCAAAACTGTCGGATATACGTACACCGTTGTCAAACACAACTCATGAGTTAATTCGTTAAGCTAATAACCAAATAATAATTCGTTAAGCGTCAAATGCACGGTATCTTGCTTGTAGTTTTCTTAAAAGTGTGCGGCATAATCACGTCAACATGCAAATGGTTTGATACAAATATCGATTTTTAAGAATAAAACTACACAGCACAACTATTACACCGCAGTAGCTACACGCGGTATCTATCCGCTAGAGAATTCGCGCGAAATGGATAGCTAAGAATGCGTACGACACAACAAAATGTAATAGCTAATGGTATGTCGTACACCCTCCCGCGTTGATTTACGGTATGAGTGTGACTTTGACTGTCTATATGACAGAGTCGCGACTACAAGGGTACAAAATTTCCAAACAGCGGGACGTTACAACGTGATGGCCGCATTACAGTGGTGTCACTTGGTTCAAATGTGAGGGAGCCCCTTGCGCCCCTGGATAAAATTTTCAAACAATGTATTGATTTCGTATAAACGTTGAATATATTAAACGTTTTAAACTCAAATAGTTCTAACATGCGAAATCTGTTGACCAATTGTTATTTAACAAATATGAATCCATTTCAGTGTAAAATATGATCGCGTGACAAAAAATGCAATCGCCATAGCAGCAACGCCCAAACAAACTATGTCGCTTCTTGTGTGACACTGTGGCTTGTACAAGACAGGTTACGGTCTATTTTCCGTAGTTTCAAAATTTCTCGGCAGTCACGTAATGGCTACTTAATATTCGGAAACAGGCAAACTGTTACCAAAAACGTATTCAAGTTGCTTACGATATCAAAGTGATGTCTTTATATATTTTATATCAATCCTTTAAAGTTTGTGGCTACCCATGGAATTTGGAGGATATATTGCCATATCAGAAATTAAACCAGATGCTTCGTATCTGATCACGCTATTGAATCAAGCAGCTTGCTCACACATCAAGTGTATTTTTGTTTAAAAAGATTCAGGTCAATACAAGGTCGCAGTTATAGCGAAGTATATTTTGATTTTATCTTCAAATAAAAATTCTTTACTGATGTAACATTTGCTATCGTATTTCAGGACGTAATGAAAGGGGTAATGCGTTACGTTATATACCTATCTGACCAAGTTCCTTTTGATCTGAATGTATTTTAAGTGGATAGTGAATAGAATTTTGATAATGAAGATAATAGGATGACTTTTATGATAGACATATAATTAGAGGTTTTGTTAAAAAATTACCTGCTCACATGTATATGTTATCACACCGTTATAAACTTACTCTTCTCATTTATCTAATCAAGCCAGTATGTCTGCATCACGCGTGCTCATAGGGGGTAGGGGGTTACTCTCTAGCTCTCGGAATCCCGATTCCTTCTTGGCGGCGCCGCAGGCGCCGTTACGAAGGTGTTATACCCCCGGGAGGCCGAATGCCTCGAACCGGTTTCCGTGATGCCTTTTCCGGAGACCCAGACCACCACTGGGACCTCGAAACTCTCGAGCATGTATGATCTACATATATCTTTTCATCTCATTTATGCATCACATCATTACATAACAGTTCCCCTCGCTTATTTTACCACACTATTAAGTTTAACCTGTTCGCCTCATTTATCCTATCATGTGATTATGTTCTTTGCTGCCCTTATTTGCTCTAACGCACGATCACGTCTATTACGTTTAGTCTTATTTTTTCAGTCTGATCACTATAGTCATAAATAAAGTCAACAATGTGGTTACACTACGTACCCTGGGCAAAATACAGGTATTCGAGTTAATTTTCACAAATAACAGGGGCACCGAGCACCGGTGTGGCACTGGAGCCCAGCAGAAAAAATCCCTTGGGAGAGCGAGTATCGCAGCCCGATATCCCCAAATCGATTTGTAAAATACTTCGCAGATAATCTTGAACCTTCGGCACAAGGAACCTCGACACAAACGTGCGGCGCCCACCACATCTAGTGACAAGACTGCGCTACGAGGATATTGTTGCAAAAAATTTTCTCAATTTTTGCCAATTTATACGATTTTTTAGTAAATGTACCGTTATTTTTGCTTGTTTTCCCATACTGTTTTCCACGAGGAGCGAGGAGGGGGCGATACCGCGGGGAGGGTGGGGATGTGCGGCGGCCATGCCCCCTGCAATGAAATCATGTCGGCGCCACTTTTAAATAAACCTACAATATCATTTTAACAAAATGCAAATAAAACAATACGTCACTTCTCGAATCAGTTGTTTGTGTGCGTAATGTTGTTCTGATTTAAAAAAGAACAGTTTCCACTTGAAAACAAAGTTCAAGATGGAATCGCCGCTGAACGCTAGAAATGAAACGTTGCTAAATAAGGATTTGATTATTAGTGATTTGTGTAAACAAAATTATTTTTTCAACTCTGTCATGACTGTTTTTTCAAAATTCGTGATACTAAGTAACAAAGCAGTAGCGTGTATTTACATACGTTGCAAAGGTTTACTACCATTTGAGAATATTCCACCTTTATGTCTTACTATTTATTACAACACAAACTTTGTTACTCCAACTGTTCTTGGAATTTCTTATGTTACTTGGTATAGTAAAATTTAAGCATTGTTTAGGTTAGCTTAGTGGATGAACGTTTACTACTGTATTCAAACTATGATCACATATCTACCTGAAAATAGCTTCCAGCTCGCATATAACAAGATAGCCGCTGGTTATTCCACTGGCGATAAATTTAGACGTCTACACGATGACACCTATCTTTGCGAAAAATCTCACATTAGATTAATTTGTGTCATCAATTAATCTGCACGGTAAGTTGGAATATTGGCTTCTGAGATACTTTATACAGCCTTTCAAGTAGCTTTGTTTTTACAGAGAGTATTACTGGGCAACTGCCATGACAGCTGTTGGCCAGAATGCCGAAGGATATCTCGGTAGTCGGCCAAACGCCGAACATAAAGAATTTTTGAGTGTTAACGGTCGTGAAAGCCGTCGGCTAGCCATCTTATGTATTTTCCACACGGTGCAGGTTTATCAATTTGGTCATCCATTAACCATTGCTCTGTTTAGTAATATTTCTGCCCCACGTTCGTGAATGACTGGCTGTGGCAGTTATAATGAAACTATATAAATGCTTATTTGACGCCATAGCCAGTGTAAATATAGCTATAATTCATTCTTTACACTCATGCAGGCCGAAATTTGCAGGGTATGTTATATAACAATCATAATTAAAGTTATGACAGATTTCTGGAAATAGCCATAAACTGAATGTATTTGCAGTTGCAGGATCCAGCACTTTACATAGTAGACTGTGTAAACGATAATTTGCAACTAAGGTGCAATTTTAAACAGTTGCTTAAGTAGATGTTTACGAACATTGAACTGGTATCGTAGTAATAGAAATTATTGGTCGTACAAATGTTCCCCCAAGTAACCCTGAGGGGCGTTACGTTATAACGTTAGAAAAAAGAACAGCTTAGAGCGGAGGGTTCGGGGGGCGGTACCCCCGACTTAGGCTTAGGCCTAGTGTATGTGTCATATGAGGACCTTAGCTTAGGCTAAGACTAAGGCTTAGGCTTAGTATATCGAGAACGGCATGGCCTGCATTTTATTTATGCCCCTCAGGGTTACTTTGGCCCATATGTTTATGGAAATGATGCGGGCCAAATGGTGGCGTTTTACATTATTTGTACAAAAGTAGTATCTATATCGCATCTATATCTGCCCATATGTGCAAATGTGCTGTTTTTTTATTTGCTTCCACGGGTAATAAAAACAAAGCTACAGAAACGTTGAGCGAGCAGTGCTAATGACTGTAGTTGCATTGTGCGTGTAATGGTAGTGAAAATTTTTTCCTTTACATGACAGATAGAAGGGACTTGTGGATACGATAAATATGATCAAATCATGTAGTCACCGAGACCTTTAGACATTTAGTTATCTGTTTTTACGCTTCTACGCCACGGAAGCTGGTGGCGATCAGAAAATTTAAAACCTCTATCCCAACCCAAAACTGGTTTCCTACAAATTTAAAGGTCATTGGCCATCAATGAAATGATTCCTAACCTGCTTCTGCTGCACCATGTCTCTGACGAGCGAGCGACTTCATCTAAGCTTTTTGTTCCTATTTGGCCAAAAACGTATTTTTAGCAAATTTTTGTAGCAAGTACTGAATATTTATTTTTGTATTAAAAATCTCGGGATCGGACCTGGTTCCGTGTAGGGATCGCGTTTTAGGGACCTTCGCAATAGATGTCGCCGTTGGTCTGGTCACCCTTTTTCGCAGCTATTCCGGAAGGTCTGTAGCACCACGGAGTGAATTAAAGAGTGGCGGTCCGCACCAGTGGGCCTTTTCTCGGTTTGTACTGCACCGAATCAAAATTTGTGAAACCACGTTGAAAGACAGCTTTCAATGATTACAGAGGTCCAGTTCATTAAATCTTTGTCACTTAAATTGAGCATAGCATGTTAACGATGGACGGTATTGATAATTTTGGCAACATTATATTTCTCTTTAAGCGACGATTCGAATGGTAAATGATAAAAAAATTAAGGTGTATTAAGAACTTATAAACATGGTTTCGACTATTTTGTGTTGTTTGATAGAAACTTCCTGTTGATAATCAAAAATAATAAAAAATGTTAGGCGGACTCAAATGGCATTAAGGTTATTGCTGCAGACCAAACATGTAAAATATTACAGTGACGAAGGAGTAGAATAAAAGACCAGATTTTTTTCCACATGTATTTGGACAATTTTTTACACAACACAGTAGTGCTAAGTACGATATGTGTTAGAAGTTTGCTTGGAAGGCTCAAATGCCATATAAATTTATTGCTGCAGACCAAATATACAAAATATTCTAAGGGAATACAATGGAGGACAGAAATTTTTTCCTATGTGTTTGAACAATTTTTGTTAATGCACAACAAGATTGTGTCAACGCACATTGTGAAGTACCATAGATTTTATAAAACACGAATCAGTGGATGTGCAGCGTTTCGTGACAATTTCAAAATAGCTGCATTTTTGTATACTATTTTGTATATTTTTGTATACTTTTAATGCTTATACCCTGCATAATATTTCCTAAAACATAGCAGTATTATTCCTGTATTATAAAAATGACCTGTGTATATGGTTCAAACTGCACTGATGCCAAAATCAGCTTTACCTCACAAATAACGCAATAAACGGTGTCGGATAGTTGAATAAAATTTTATTGTACAAATCTTGTAGTTGATGGCACAAAACAGGATGATTTGGGTCTTCATCATACAAAGAGTAAATATCATAATGTAACCCATAGAGTAGCATAAATTTGCATTGGCCACTTTTATGTACTCCCGCCGAAGCTAAAATGCAAATAATGAAATTTAGACACTATTTATACAGAACACCTTGCCTGAAAAAGCAGCCGAATATTTTTAAACCCCGCCAGTATATGAAACACAGCTGAACAATGGTCTTCTAATCCGTTTACGAACCTTAAGCAAAGCCGTGCGCAATAAATAGCCAATGTACGAATTAGCACACAGGAAGGTAGTGGCATCAAAAAAGAAGCACACAGATATGCGGAGGTAGAATTTACAAAGTGAGGACGACTAACAGGGTACGCCAGGAAATAATATGTCAAAATCGCCTCCATCTCAGAATTTGCCATAAAAGGCTGAAGCATTGCAACGAAGCCGCATAAACTAAAATGACAATAAAATAAGCAAAACAAAACAGCATACCCACGCGGGCTCTTGAACAAATACAACAACATATATGTACTAGAATGGCGAGTAGACCAGGCTATGGCAAGCGACGGTCACGGAAAGCATGTACGCTTCAGAGTTAATATCGTTCTATTTCTACTGCACGTATATAGATATGCTTCGCCTCGCCGCGAACGGTGCTCGTACATCTATCATACACTGAGAGGACTGAGCATGAAGACTGGATTATGTATATGATAAACTGCTTATACTAATTTATTGCCATTATTATCTATATGGTTTGAACGAATAACGACACTAAGCGGTTATAAAACTTGTAATATTGGAGTAAGCGGCCCACATACACTAATGCGCGAATTAACTTAAGGTGACCCCGCCAACCATGCTATTTTGTATTTTGCATAAAATTTGTTACGGAACGCTTTTTAGTCAATTGAAATAAGGGGTAAAACTGTTCACGAACACAGCTCTCGCGATTGAAACCTGACCATTTTGTGTTCGCGAAAATTCAAGTAAAATGACCCAAATGTTTGAGAACGAAATTTTGTCGATTTGATTGTGACGCCACGGTACGCGAACACTGAATAATCCAAATTTAAACGCTAATGTATTTGGGAAAAGAATTTCTGCAAATTGAAATCGCTGAAATTCTGTTCGAACACAAGGTCTAATTTCGGGCACTTGGATGTGACTTTGCTAATTTTCGGTTACCGAAAAACCGAATGAAATTAACCATTTTCCGTAACAAGGGTTTGCGATTCGATATCAGTAAATGACAAGATAGGATGGTTGGCGGGGTCATCTTATGTTTACTGACGCATAAGAGACATACGTAGCAGTACCCGTGCCAGTGTTACAAGTTACGGTAAACGATCATAAACTATTTATCGTTCACAAGCGATTCCATAAAATGCGGTTTGTAAAATCTCAAGAGGTAGATATGAATATGTGCAGAGTGAAAATTTTCTGTATATTATTTGAAACTAGTGTTAAATTTCCTTCACAGCACAAAATTTATCAAAAATCTGTCTAATATTGGAAAAGTTAGAAGTTTTTCAACATTTGTATTAACCGTTGACGCTGTCGGCAACTGCGGAGCCTATTCGATGCGGCACGTAGGGCTTTCATAGGACACGTATTATGTTGGTACTTACATTTGTTGTGAACGCCAACATGGGCACTGTGTTGCACGAACGGAATTTGCATTCGCGCACATTTTTTTCATTTCGCACATTTGTCCGCGTTCATCAAATGATATTCTGAATCAGACAGAAATGTTCGCAGTCTATTTGTGTATTATAGCATATGAGAAAAGCGTGACTGGTAATCGCGTTTTCACTTGTACGCGGTGAGCAAAATGCGATCGTAAATCGAAAAATGTGTGGTCGTGACGAGCGCCTACGGGTTGCAGCATCATAAATCGTGTGCACTTGCACAAAAAAATTGTGATTTGTTGGTGTTCATCGTTTTTACGGTCGTAAACTGACTAGATATAACAACATAAACTGAACTCACGCACAACATGACTTTGATACAAATGAATAAATGAGATTTTACAATCCGAGCAAGGCATTTAAATCTAACAAGCACGAAGGCCGAAGTTTCAGGGGGCATAGGTTTTGCTTCGGTAGGGTAGGGTGGAACGGTCAACCGGTTGGAGGGTGGGTTGCCATCAGGGAGTGATGGATAGATAAATTTTCGAAATTCCTTGAGACTCAAAATGATGCTTAACTTAATTTTCCCCCGATTTTTCCTATTTCCCCATAATTTTCCCCTATTTGGTCTATCTATCTCTAATTTTTGACAAATTTTCCCGCATTTTAATCAATTTTCCGCCGATTTTTACCAATTTTCTCCCGTTTTTGCCAATTTTCGCCCGATTTTTGCCAATTTTCTTTCGATTTTTGCCTATTTTCCCCAGTTTTAACATAACTTTGCCTAATTCGTTCATTTTGGCGGACTACAATATTCTAGTAATGTAACGATGAATTTTCTCAACCATATCAAAGTCCCTAAGCAATATCGATGACAAGGCTTGAGAGCTATAATCGTGCACTGACAAGACTTATATGCACGAATCAAGAACTGCTGCATTTTGTGATAAAACCTGGAAAGAACATATTGATAATATAATTATTTGGCAGTAGTCATTACATCAATGACTACTAAACATTTAGTTAATGCAACAACACCTAGATCTTTGACATTATTAGATGCACGTAAAGGTTCACCATATAGAAAATAATTAGATTTGGGGTTATGATTATCAATATTCAAAGTTCAATGAAGCAATTCGCAACTGCCACTTTGAAGCAAAATTAATACAGCATTCAGGGCAATCTGGATCTTATTTTAAGACGCTGATATTTGTACTTTTACATAGCAGAAAATCGTAACGCCGTCAGCAAAAAATTAAGCACGTACAAAACCATTAAATAAAAACAAACGAGGTCCGACGACAGTATCGTGAGGTACACCTGAACGTACAGATTACATACTAGAAACATTATCCAGCTCTGACCCTTTTGTTCGAATGTTTAAGAAAGCTCTGTTCCAAAATAACAAAAGACCATTAATACCAAAAGTCGACAATTTTAACAGAAGTTTTCCAAAAAGAAACGCATCAAAAAATTTGAAAATTCAACATAGTCAACATCTATGCCGACTATATCAGTGTAGAAAATAATGTAGGGTAATGACCGATAGTTTAAAATATTTGCAAAAAGCAATAATGTGATAACGATGACGCAGCTGCTTGCCGCAACTTCCTAACACCATGCCCATACGACCCCGACTATCGTAACCTCATGGGCGGACCGTGAATGCTAAAAATTTCGAAACTATTCTTGGTCAGACCCAAGAAGCTACGGAGCTTAGCAGGCCGCAGGCGCGCTTCATGGGGTGTGTTCGGACCCCGCTCGATTGGTTGAGCACGCGTCTAGTTTCTGGTATGATTTCTGAGGTCCCCCAGGGAGGCTAGCACCGACACCTGCTTGCAGGTCATGGAGCCTAGCCGATATTCCCTATCCTAGACTCATCGGAAGTTGTTTAGTTCTATTTAGTTGTGTTAAATGTTGAAATGGAAGATGAAAATGTCCTTAGAAATTTGGAGCTCAAGTTGATTTGCCTAATTAAGGTCTTGATATGCTCCGTGCTAGAGCATTGTAGCCTTTGTGGCCCCCACAGGGTTCCGACAAGCCCTGATAGTTTAAGGTCGGATGATCGATGGCGTGGCCAGCTCGCTTCAATAAATTCTATACTGATGAAAATAGAGTAAATTCCTAGTGAACTTTTCGAGTTATCGCCGTGAACGAGTTAAATTTTGCTGGGGTGCTGCTATTATTTTATTCCTTGGTTACAGTAGTAAAGCGAAATAACTAAGTTAGAAGGCCATGCTCGTCAGGGCTTGTGACATTCTCCTCCCCCAAGCCGTGACGGGCAGTGCCTGCTCGTCCGTGCGGACAGATCAGCAAACTCCTATCGTCTCGGTATGAAATAAACCTGGACTCGGTGCTCACGATACAAAGTTTATTTATATATTCAAAGTTTAATGATGGGACCAGTGTTTCCGAACAACTATAGGGGCAGACTAAGTGAGTTCAAGTGGGAAGCCTAAAAGTAGCTCGCAGCGGTCACTTCGGTTCACTAGACTAAGGGGGAACCATACGTTCCAAAGGGAAATACGGGCGGAGCATGCGGATACTCGCGCGGGCGCGAACATGGGGCGGTTGTCCCTGCTTCGTCTCAATGCTAGCGATGCTTCAGCTGTGGGGCGCATGAAGCAGGAGCCCTAGAGTGCTTCGGAAGATGCTCCTTAGCGTGCTTCTCAAAACGATCATCTCTTACACGCGGCGACGGACATTAGGCGGGGTTAGGTGTAAAGGAGCGACAGAACTTGACTAGGCGAGATCTACTATAACAACATCGGAACAAGGCCTAGCGGGTACTCAAGGAAATATCGGTGAAATAACACTTTCGGGGTGCCGATTGACTTGCCCTAGTGATTCGCTTGCCGTGATGTCTACACGTTGACTCAATGTGTTGCCTCGGGCAATTTTGTCTACCTAACCGTACGACTGACCGAGAGGGACGCAAGAGAAGAGGGGGTAGAATAATCCATCGGTTCCTGGGTGGTGGGGCGTGGTCGTGGAGTGAGCCAACACTATGCGTTCTCCTGCACGAATTTCGGGGCCGCCCCCCCAGGTGCGAGCCTGGTTAATTGATTTCAAATCGTTACCTCTGCCGGAATTTTGCTAGGTACATGGTGGGGGCACAGGCCCGTAGCTAGACTTGCGCAGCAGGGGGGCTTGTTGCATATTTAGGGGGGCGCGACATCTGTGAAATAGCAGACTGTCTTGGATTAGTCCGAACTAGGAACATTTCGTGAATTCCGTGACTACAACCGCGACTACAGTGTTTTAGCAAAATATTTCCAATTTTCACGCAACCAAATAAGATACTGTGGAACATAACAAATAACTAAATTAACAAAGATAATGTTACCAACAGAGTTTGAGAGTTAAAATCTCATGATTCATTCAAGAGACTAAAAAAGCTGCAATCGCTTGTGTTTTCGAGCAAAGGCCTTCACAAAGTCATCTAAGTTCAGGTTTTTCGTACGTTCTTTTTCAAACGAAAGAATGACCAATTGAGATTGACGCTTCTGAGTCATGGACTGGCGGTTCGGTCTGTTTATACGGGTCAACATTGAAAACGACGATTCGCAGACCGAGGTGGAACAAAGTAAAGTGGCAACCGCAGCTAGCACGTTGTACGTGTCCCGCAAAGCCAATCAAGGATGGTAGAACAACTTGAGAGCGGCGTCAGCGGTTGGTGTCGACAAACTTTCTTGTTCATGAAGGAACCGATTTGCTACCGTTAGCTCCTCCTTAGATGGAATCTTGAAGTCTAGCTGTTGCAGCGGAATAAGTGTTTCGCGGTCCAAGAACTTTTCAGAGCTAGGGTCAGCGGCGACGATGGACCTGTAGAGCCACGAGGATTTGTCGAAGCGGTGTTGCAGCTCCCCAAGTACTATGATACTCTGGTGATACTATGCTACTGGCCGACGTGGTTTCAGCTTGCTGAACAGTGTCAGTCATTTGCTGCTGCCGTGTGGCACTAGCCGAAGCCGTACTGTTACGGATGACAAACTTATCCATAAGTAAACAAATAGCCGAAATGCAACCGAAATTTTCGCATAAATAGTTAAATAGTTTATATGATAGGCTAGTTTAGCGCTAACTCTTCGAGTGTCTGAAATATATGTAATATAATCAAAGTAAAAACACGGTGTAATACAGAAGAAGATAATGTAATACATAGGGTAAATCCAGTTTTTGTGGGACTTATGATTTCTTGGCTATTTTCAAATTCTATTTTTACACCCTAATCTGTCGTTCTCGGTCGCAAGAAATATTCGGCGGTCCCCGAAGCAGGGGGGCTCGATCTATAGCAGGGGGGCTCAGCCCTCCCTTGCCCCCCCTCCCCCGCAGCTACGGGTATGTGGGGGCATGATTAGTGGGCAGTATGCCCCTTTCCGATCGGTTATTCGGCCTTGTCTCCTATCCTCGGGGTCGTTTTGAGCAAGCGGGCACGGGGCGGTCGGCCCTAGACGCGTTCGCGTCTTTTCTTTTTTCAGTGGCTGCTTTCTCGTTGCCTCTTTCTATCTATGTCACTTTTTCCATACACTGCAACATTGCAGTGTCTCAACTGCACTGTAATGCAGCTGAGTTATCATCGACTTAATAGTCGATGTCTCTAAGTCTCTACGGCTGAATGGTTAAGATACATAATTCCGCAGCGGGCTTGAATCCCCTGTGCAGGATCGAATCTGCTAAAGGGAAAGAGGAAAGAGTAACAAAGATGAAAGCTAGAGCATGGTCACACATAGTACTTAGCCTAACGGGTAACTTAGGATAAATAGTGAAATCAAGCTAAACTCAGCGATCAACTCGCTTCAAAAGGAAAACGGAATTTTGCACTCGCTTGGTTTGGGGCCAAAGTGGCCTCGGCGAGGCAATAAGTTTTCTTTATTAGGATGGGGATAGACATTTTCTACTTTTAGCGGCGGGAACGCAGAGGGTTCTCCCGCACGGGCACTAAATAATCCTGGTGCTAGGACCTTGTATCCGTTTATTTAGCTATGTTTATTTTTGGATGTGTGTTCCGAGAGAAGCCATGTCATTGTACAATGGTGAACACTGGTAAACCTAATTGGTTTCCTTAAAATAGTCTTTCGGGGCTTGAGACTGGGTTATCACCCTAAACGAAGCGTTTGCTGCACCAACCGGGGTCGGCAGAATTTTGGTCGGCTGAGGGCCTTGTTCCTCTAGCCAAGTGTTTTGATCATAGGGGGTCAGGATGGTGCTTACTGTTTCTCCGGTCAGTCGTCCTAATGAAATTTGTGCTTAAATGGGGGTGCCTACCGAATTCGTCGTCTAAGCAAACAGGGTAAATCAATTGAACCAAAACGACTCCTAGACAGCATTTCGTGTAGACCGCAAACACCTTAAGCTCAAGCTGGCGTACTTAGAATTTGTTTCGTCTTTTGTGAACCCAAATTTTCTTAGCTCAATAGAATAAAAGAAATTTTAAGGGCTTCCTAAAGCACGACGGAGGGTAGTCCTCCGTTCCTAAGCTGTATTTCTGTCCGAGCTCAAACACTGCATGAACGTCGAACAATCGACTAAGCTGTAAATTCGTAAACCATAAGAGCAAACTGTTAAACAAGTCCCTATTTATACATGTTCAAGAAAATTTTACCGTGGTCGACTCAGGAATATTCTATAACCCTAACTCAAGAATATCCGGTCATCTAAAACATGGACGTGTAGTGTCCATTTTGGTGTGCCCTACCTGCGACCACGGGGAATCAGCAAGAATTCGCTTTGTCATCTACAATTTGTCACCATCCCGTGCAATCGCTCAAGATGCCCAAAACGGGACTCGACGGGCAGAGGTTTGTCAACGAACCTATTATACTGCCTATGAACGATTTGTCACTGCTACATCCGGGGAAAATAAACCGCCATGCACTCAGTTCTTCTGACTTACAATCGCTAGTCCCCTCCCGCGAGACCAAAGTGGTCCAAGCGGGTCCTCCGACCGTCGAATCCAATCGCAAACGCCAAGAGAGAAAACACCAGAAAGAGCCAAAAGCTAACAATCAAACACAAATGAAAACTGCGTCGGAGCCGGTCAGTAGAGTCGACCGAAGTCCGCGCTGCCGAAGTCGAACTGATTCCAAGATTCGACGCGTTGGTCGTAAACCTCGAAATTTTCATCTGTAGTAAAGGATGGCGACTTTGTCGCCGTCCAATCGTTGGCGATTTCGTGACGCCCACAATCTTGGGTCTTCGTTCAGTGTCCAATTGGGGACACTTCCGGAAATTTGAATCTCGACAGCTACCGCAAGCCGTCGATGTCCTTAGAGAGAGTCGGGTTCAATCAGATATGCCGACACCAAGTTTGAAACCTCCGAGTACTCGGAGGTCAACCATCTGTGATTCTAACCCCAAATTTCTCATGAAATCTGAGGTTTTAAGCCCCAACTTCCAGCAATTAGTGCCTGATGATCGTTAAAATTTGAATCTTGTTTGTTCAATTTCCTGTCCCAGTGTGGTTGGGTCAACATCGTCGACTTCCGGGACACTCGATCTCTAAGATTTTGAATTTGTTTGCACTCTTTTTTCCTTGGTCTAACCGCCAACTCGTCGTCCTACGCAACGACCAGCAATCAGCTGAAGCTCTAATTGTTTGGCGACCCCATCTGCTACGTCATCTTTGTGGATTCGACTTGCCGCCCATCCGATTACGCTAAATTTGGCTTTGAAGGTGACCCTCGCTTCTGAGGACACCTTGAAACATCGAAGAAATCAAGTTAAACTTCGATTTTAGTGAGACTACCTAGGCTTCAATGACTCGCCGGGGGAACCGACGATGGGAATGCGACCGTCTTGAAGCCAGAGACAGAGCAAACCCTACCGTACTCCTAACTGGTCAGGTACCCTGCTGCAAGACCCTTAGAACCCGCGGAAAGGCCCTAAAGTCACCCCCTTGTTCGTCCTAATTGTTCGTATTCTGTCCGTCCGTAAAACTCTTAAATTTTAGCTCGCTTTGTACGTCGTGTCTTTGTCCGTCCGTTCTTATGTTATGTCCTTACATATATAGTTATATATATGTACATACATATATCTACACACATACACACATACACGAACACATACATTACACATGGCAGACATGGTGGCGACCTGAGAAACAGAAAGGTCGCTCAGGATAAACACACACTTACAGCACGTCAACAACAATAACAACAAAACAACCGACCAAAGAAGTGTGTTAGAGAAAGAACGAGGACAAGAAGACAAAAGGACAGCGAGGACATGAAGAGGGCGTGGGAAGGGAAGCGGGACAAGGGGGATCCCGTGGGGTTTTCGAGGGGATGGGGTAAGATTCGGTTTCAGGACGAAAAATGGGGCCGATCGATACCAAACATGAGGGGGAAGGACGTAATAGCGGGTCGGAACTCACTTGTGGGTTCCGATGTACATAAGTGTGGGGAGTTTAGCGGGCTCTCCTGCGTTAACGTTTGGGCGGAGCGACGCCAGCCGGGTACCGTCGGGCCCGCCGTCAAACGGAGATTTGAATGAGGGGTGATATCGCTGCCGGGGCGGCAGGGGTAGAAACGGTGGTAAAAATCACAACTATTAGAGAGAGTGGCGGCGGAGGTTTGGGCGCTTTCCTCGGCTGTCCCGCGTTAACGCGGAGGCCCTCCGGGTATTTTTGGAGATGCCTCGACGAGACGAACACAATGAGGGGCGGTTTGCTAGTTTTGAAATAAGAAGAAAAATCTCGGACTAGTAGCGCCCACTAGTAGTTGGCAACAGAACGCGGGGCGTCTTTAAATGACTACGGCGGGTCAGCTGGGATTCGGACAGGGGTCCGGCGCACGTCGTTGGATTTGTACGGTCACAATGAGCAAAGCAACGGGTCGCATGCACCGGTTCCAAGGTGGGGTAGGACAACGAGGATAAAAAGGTGGGGCTTGCATTAGTCGCATGTTACAACGGGGTACAGGGCGATTTTACCTGAAACATGCACAGGAGCGTTCACAGTTGTGCGGGGAAGCACAGGGGTCTTGAGATCGTACGCAGTCGACTAAGAGACACATACACACATACATATATACGGTATGTTATAAATATATGGAAAGTAATAGTCCTGATTCCGTTTCGACAACCCAACCTAGCGTAGGTAGCGGCTGTCTTTATACGCTACGAGTGAGCTTCAGGCGTTGTCCGGGACAATTTTCGTGTTCAACGATAGTCCTCAGAATGTTCTACCGGTATGCTCCGGTTATTCTCCGGATAATACTGCCCTAGACGGGTGCGGGTCATCCAATTAACCCGGTATCCGTCGTTTTTTGTAAGCTAAAAAGCTACCGTACGTGTAAAGTTAGTTGGTTGCGAATGGTGATTTCCCGTGACCATTGCTTAATTTGCAGCTAAAACCAAGTAAACTTAATATGTTTGATTTCTGTCTTAATAAATTCGTTAACTTGAACGCGCAACCAGGGCCTCCTATTCCCGGACGGTCATAACCGTCAAAGTTTTAACGTTTAGTGACGATTTGGTTGGGGTACGGCGTGATTCTCGTTTCCTATCGGTGCGGGGATTAGTGTCCATCCTTGCAAGTCTGTTAAACGGCTTAATTCTCCCTAGTTTGCACGGATCGAAACACTCGTCCCGTGAGGGATTCGGCGATACTACTCATACAATGATATACGTAATATGTTATGACAATATGTTACAAAACAACCATTTATACCATACAACAAAGTTTATGACATCTGACATAATGTTATCACAAATATTTTACACAACTTTGCAAAATATTATACAACTTTGCAAAATGGACTTGTGAGCGAAATTTGTCTATAACTATAACGAAGGTATAGTAAACATCTTTTAAAAATTGGCACAACATCGGTATTTAACCAACATGCCGCCGATGGAACTTTCGAAGAAAGATGATTGAGTATAGGACCTACGCGGTATGACAGTCGGCTCTTTAACGGAACCACAGAGTGAAATTGGTGTCAATTTGGAAAAAAGCAACGAAATTTGGTACCGTTTTATTAAGAAACTGTTTCTATTTGTGTGAAATTCTAACCGCAGATTGAGCTGCATCTGCCACCATTCGATTCAGATAGTCAAGGCAGTTTGAATAACTTCTAAAATTTTATATTTACCGAGAAATTGTTTTCAAAAATATTGCGAATAAACGGACTTTTCGGAACCAGGAAAAGGAAAAACATGTGGCCATAAATGTATATGGTGAAAATGCGTATTTTCTGAGCAGCCTCAAAGATCGGTGTCAAACGATATCAAAATTTATGTTGTAATTTCAACATTGACCAATTTCTTATAGGAGATTGTCCAGTTTCAGATGCAAATTTCCGTAGAAATCGCTAAGGTATAATGTTATAATCTCGGAGTTACGAGAGAATATACGTTTTATTGATTTCAATTTAATGAACACAACTAGCTCAGATGTATCAGCAGAAGAAAGGCAAATGGCGAACGCACTTTACGACCAACTGGGGCAGAACTGTCATAGGTTTTAGTAAAAAACTCATAAAACTCTTATATTAAAATCGCAGTTGTTTAGCTAACCTAATTTAAATTTTGGTTTCATCGATTAAAATTATGTGGAATTAAACCGGCTTGATTATGACCAGATCTACTAGGGATTTTACATTGGACTAGCCGGGATTCGAACTAGGACGTCTAGCCTGCATGACAACGCGCTACTGTTACTACACAATTACAGGCCACGATGAACTCACGTTCAAGCTGATGTATTGACGCAAACGTAGTGAAATGCTACACTTATAATGTAATCTTTCTAATTTGGCCGCGAACTCGACTTCATATGGCCAAAATTAATTTTGCAGCAAAATTGGTATTTCAGATCGGGCTATTTTTATAACCAATTTGAATTTATTAATTTGGCATATAAAATGAAGTGTACATGGAGAGTACATCAGTTTTAAAGCATAGTAGTTTTGCGAAAAACACCTGCTGCTACAGCACGGCCACGTTTAAGCTCTTCAATTTATGTATGAATATCTCAGCTTACACGACTTCGTTTATTCATGATTCCCATTTAAATGGGATTGATCGTTTCAATTCCATGTTTTACCATCTGGTGGATTTTACTAGACTGTCCGCATTAAAACGATACAAATCAGAGTGACTTATTTTGCTACCACAAATTGGAGCAGTCAGAGATTTTAATAATCTCTGTTGGTACATCTTGGAATTACGAACATAATTTTCAAGACGATCAAAATCTAGCACAAAATTCAACAACTCGGCTAAAATTTAGCAAAAGTAATAGCAATTTTCCTACAATTCTAACGGAATTAACTTCTCAGTTAGCTATTTGGAATTTAGCAAAACTATTATCTATAATGTATCACGTAAGATATGCAGGAAATATATGTATTATAATCTTTTGTCTGTCATTGAATTCAACTCCTACGAGACCATGAACGTCTCAGCATCCTGAGATAATTCTCAGTCAGATGCGAGAAAGGAATTTTCAGACGTTTGCCATGATAAATGCATCAACTATGATTCATCTACTGCATCGGTTAATTTGCCTAACAGATTTAAATGATATGGCGCAGTTGTCGACCTTTCGGTGGTACTCGGAAATGCTTAAGCTATACGCCATACATGCTTATAGGCTAAAGAGTTAGGGGTAACTCCGGGGGGCTTCGACCTACCTCCCCTAAGGCTTCGAATAGCTTCTGAAAGTTTGTCCAACCCCTCAACGGCGCCTCAGGCACCAAACAGAGATGCGCCGAAGGCGCCGCATCCCGACACCCCACAACAGGCCTCAGCTACCACCCCCATGAGGAGGTCCAACCCAAACGTAACGGCTCCACCCCATAGAACCGCGACCCCGAGGACCCTGCTGCCACACTTTCACTTCGGACTCCGTGTATGCACTACGCCCTAGACAATTTTATAACTGTTTTAGTTAACACTGATCCGATGTAGCAGGTTAACGTGGTCTTTATCGTCCCCATTCAGCGGACGAAACTAAGGGGCAGGGTGAACTTGACTTGACAATGCATGCGACAGCTTGAGCATATATACGCTATACTACGCAGACTGGTCTATAACACGGTGATGCGGGTGCGCGCGGCAGTTCGATTGCTGCTTGTGCAATTGGTTCACGTCATTTTAATACAACTGAGAGGCTTTGATGTTTTCAGACTATCCGAGACGAGATTGGATCGCATGGATATTACCACCAGATCTGCTGCATGGTATTACTACAAAACGTGTTTCTGCTTAAACTGTCTAACTATGCTGCTATCTCGGGCTCAGCTATGTCTCATGATTGCGTTATTGGTGCTTAAAATTTATCCTCCTGCGGAAAAGCAGGAACGTTTCGGCGTACTACTTAATCAATCTCGCACGGGTGTAATTTCTGCTCTGGAGATTTTGTCTGTTTACGGTGTTTTCGCATCTTAGCGACTGGCCTACTTGAATTATGAAGTATGCCTCCTCTGTCACAGGAATGAAGCAATATTTTAAAGGAAATAATTTGTTATCACCAGTATACCGAATCGAGTCATTATCACTCAACTTCAAATATGTGAATAATTAATTTCATTGATTATGGTTACCACACAATACGATAAAAATTGTATGCTTAATACGTCTGAAGAATAAACGATATTTAAGCGGTAGTCATAGTTAGGTTGCTGGTAGTGATTTGTTTTTGTCGACTCAATAACTGTATATTTCCTCTTTTTGTTGAGCAATTTTTGTGCAGAAACCTCATAATATGTAGGAGTATTAACTCGCATGCGAGGGTGAAACGAATGCAACGTGATTTCGTTTTTAAGTTATCATTTTGTGAAATAACCTGTAACGCTGTGTTTGATTATATGAAGCCGCAAAACCTCTGGAATCCTGTACCCATTAAAAAACTTAAATCTATTGAAACCAACTGATAAAACATCATGTATTTGTGCTGATCTCTATTATATACCTAAGCCGTTGTAATCAGCCTACCGAAAAAGCTATATTCTCATTACTTGATGTCGTGTGCGCAATACGTAATCGAACAACTCAAGACAGACTATATTCTGGAATTCGCGTTCGGTGGCCCTAAACCTATTGAAAAACCATGAAAAGGCATGAAATATGCAGACTGACTCTACATAATCATATCATTGCATTCTGCGTTTAGAAAAACCTATATATTGACCATTCTCGATTCCTACGCATAATACATAATCAAATAAATGAAAACACACTACATTTTGGAAATCGGGTTCGTCGACCTTAAAAACCTGGAAACCTCAGGAAAAAGTATAATATAGTCAAGCTGGACTGCAGATAGCAAATATCATTTACAACGTGCTTGATAACCTCATATATAGGCACTCATTGCAATGCAAAAACACGCAATACAGTATCGAAACTTGAAAGATCTCTATTTCTGGCAAAGAGTCAATGAACCGTATTCAGCCCAACAGCTGTCCAGGAAGCGGCCTCACATAAATTCGTGGTCGGCAAAGTTGTATATCTTGATGAGCTGATTCTGTATTTTTCGATGCAAAACCTCTGAAGCGAGATATGGACTGCGAGATATTGGTACTCGCATGCCAAGTTTTGACAAAGTTGACTTAAAAACCTGTATTTTTGCCATTTCAACCCGGAAGATGGAGTTGAAGCTTTTAGCGCTCAACTATAGAGCACATCGTAATTTATTTTGCTATTAAAATATATTATCGAAATCCATCCGCCTGAATATGAGTTTTGAATGACAGTGACAGACAAAATAGAAATTTTTACGATTTTTCACTTTAGCGCCCTCAGTGGAAACTGCCCTCGCATCGCTCGCTCCGTTTCAAACAACCCCAGGTTACGCATCTTATTATCGACATTTCCACATTTGCTCCGCTGACCTAGGGAAAATTTCAGGCAACTAAATTCAGAACGTAAATTGCATCGGTATATATACTCGGGTAGCTTCGTACTATCGGGTTACTTCAAAATAAACTTTTAACTTTGTCTGCTTGTCATAATACGCCAACGATATGAACGCTTCTATTCTACAGCTTTCAGCGATTCGTGGCAGATTATGTTATGCAAACGGTTTCACAAAGGTAGGTGTGAAATTTCAGTTTACTACGGCCAATTTTCGTGTGAGCAAACCGGGGAGAAAAGCATACACCTGTAATACCTTCTTATTCGCTTTATCTAGTTATCAATTCAGTTTCGCATTGAGTGTTAATATATGGAAAGCGTTTTCCGAGTGACGTCTTATTCCACGATGGTAACAAATTTTTTTGTTGTCGTGTTTGACCATATATATTGTTTTTATTGTTTTAACAGTTCATTTAAATTATGCGTGCTAATTTATTTATAACGTGGCACAGCGAATTGTAGAATGTGAATTGTGAACAATGGCTATTTGAAGTTGAAATGATCCTTTTATTGCACCCGGGTTCAAAATTGGTCCTCTAGCTTGCAAGAGTAGGCGCAGCCTCTCTAAAACAGGTCATTATTAACTCGGATTGTAGCTGCGCTGTGTAAGCTGGCGTAGTAAGGTGCTTCATTGCAAGTTCATTGTCGCGAAGCAAGCATATGTTGAGCTCGGCTTTTCTCAAAAAAGGATACAGATGGTCATGACGAGCTCACGATACCAAAAGACCGAAGGGTGATCATTAATATGAACAAGCTGGTATTCGAACCTTATTCTCTAGCCCGCAAAACTTGTGTACTTTGACTATACTACTGACCTAGATCGACTCAGGTTGTATCTTCACTCTGTATTCGGCGTACTGGGACGCTGCAAAGTGGTTATCAGCATAATTATACTGCATCACCATATACTTGTTCTCAGCAACGCAGGACGAGGTTTCTGCAGTCACTGCTTGGAAGATTCTATGTGGCATTACACTTTTTTCTCAATCACAAGTGTCAACGCTTTAAACTATAATTTGTTGTTTTTCTGACCAGTATGTACCAGCTAATCGTAACCATAAATCGATTATTATTATTAACGTCATTATTTATTAGAAATTTCTAAACACAGTTTTTCCTGTTTATTACATTTTTTAAAATGTTAATCTTCATCTACTACATTTACGGCGCCAACATCTCTGAAATTTTAAAAAATTCCCTGCTTTGTCTTATCAGCTTGGTTTGAGCTAAGATCTATATAACACAAAATGATTCAATATTTGCGTAATGGTGTCACGCGCCACATTACAGCATAGTTAAACACAATACTGGTGTTGTATCATAGCGCCTGACTCGTTTACGGCTTTTCCGCTACTGTCATATTTAAAGATTGTAGCTGTTTGTAATGTATTTAGTGTCACATAATCCAGGTCTGAACGGAACTACAGCAATAATTGGCCATAAAATAGGTCTAGAAACTTTTATTCAAGTATCACTGTATATTGCCAAAAAGTACTCTGTTCCGCCAGCTCAGGTTTATATCCCTAACTGTGGTTGGCACTATTCATGCTTGGTAATGTAACGCTCAATGGTCAATGTTGTGCAATACTGAAAAAAATTGCAACATTGCAGTGAAATGACTAGCCTTAGCGGTTAATCGAAATAAAGTAGAATAAACCTCGCTTACTGAAAAAAGTTTAAAAAAACAGTTAATACATGTGTAGCACCACAAGTCCAGCCATGTTCGTTTCAATGCGCTGCACGTGTAATAACGGTGACGCAGCTGCATGGCGCAACTTCCTAACACCATGCCCATACGACCCCGGCTATCATAACCTCAAGGGCGGACACTAAGTTTTCTATTTTAGCCACTTTTCTTGGTCAGACCTGGATTATGTGACACTAAATACATTACAAACAGCTACAATCTTTAAATATGACAGTAGCGGAAAAGCCGTAAACGAGTCAGGCGCTATGATACGACGCCGAGTATTGTGTTTAACTATGCTGTAATGTGGCGCGTGACACCATTACGCAAATATTGAATCATTTTGTGTTATATAAATCTTAGCTCAAACCAAGCTGATAAGACAAAGCAGGGAATTTTTTAAAATTTCAGAGATGTTGGCGCCGTAAATGTAGTAGATGAAGATTAACATTTTAAAAAATGTAATAAACAGGAAAAACTGTGTTTAGAAATTACTAATAAATAATGACGTTAATAATAATAATCAATTTATGGTTACCGATTTTAGCTGGTTTATATCCATCAGAAAACGACAAATTATGAGTTTAAAGCGTTGACACTTGTGATTAAGAAAAAAGTGTAATGCCACATAATCTTGCCAATAACTGCAGAACCTCATTATACGAGTTGTGAGAAACAAGTATATGGTAGATACAGGTATAATTATGCTAATAACCACTTTGCAGCGTCCCCATACACAAATACAGAGTGAAGATAGAGCCTAAGTAGTCGTGGTGTGGTCAAAGTACACAGAGTTTTGCCGGGCTGAACTCAAATACCACTTGTTCGTATTAATAGGATCACCCTTCGGGTCTTTTTGTGGTGGTGTCGTGAGCTCGTCATTGACCATCTGTATACTTTTTTGAGAAGCCGAGCTCAATCTGTGCTTGCTTCGCGACAATAAACTACAATGAAGCACCTTACGCCAGCTTACACACGCAATCGTAATAATGAGCCTGTTTGAGAAAGGGCTGCGCCTACTCTTGCAAGCTAGGAGGACAAACTCGAACCCGGCTAGATAAAAGGGATCATTTCAACTTCCGAATGGCCATTATTTTAGCAATTCACATTCTACAATTCGCTGTGCCACGTTATAAAAAAATAGCACGCATAATTTAAATGAATATTTAAAACAATAAAAAAAATATATATGGTCAAACACGACAGCGAAAAAATTTGTTACCAGTCGTGGAAATAAGACGTCACTCGGAAAACACTTTCGTGTGTTGACACTCAATGCGAAACTCTTGAATTGATAACTCCAATCAACGAAATAAAGGTATTACAGGTGTATGTATTTTCTATTGCTCACACGAAAATTGGCCGTCATCGAGATATGAAATTTCACACCTATTTGTGAAACCGTTTGCGTGACGTGATATTGCAGGGAAAAATTTGAAAGCTGTCAAATAGAAGCGTTCATATGGTTGGGGCGTGGTATCGAGCAAGCAGACAAAGTTAAAAGTTTCTTGAAGTAACCCGATAGTACGAAGCTCCACGATCTATATACCGAATCCAATTTACGTTCTCAATTTAGTTGCCTGAAATTTCCCTAGGTCAGCGGAGCGAAAATGTGGATAATAAGATGTGCGCGTCTAAACTCTTTGAAACGGAGCGATGCGAGCAGGCTGAGAGCGGCTAAAATGAAAAATCGTAAAAATTTCTGTTGTCTGTAACTGTAAAGTTTATATTCAGGCGGATGGATTCAAATAATATATTTTAATAGCGAAATAAATTACGATGTGCTCTATAGTTGAGCGCTAAAACTGAGCTCCATCTTGCCGGGTTGAAAAGTGGGGGCAAAAATTGCCGGGTTTTTCGTGTCGTTTTTGTCGAAACTTGGCATGCGAGTACCGAAATTCTCCGCAGTCATATTGTCGCTTCAGAGGTTTTGCATCGAAAAAATACAAATCAGCTCGGTGCGAGATATACAACTTGCCGACACCGAATTTATGTGAGGCCGCCTTTCCCCCTGGACAGTTGTTGGGCTCAGGAAATGCGGTTCCCTGACTCTTTGCCGGGAATCGAGATCTTGCCGATACTGTCCTGCGTGTTTTTTGCATTGCAATGAGTGCCTACTATGAGGGTTATCAAGCACATTTGTCATTTGTATCTCACCCAGCTTGACTCTATTAGCCTGAGAGTTTCCGGTTTTTGAGGTGAGAAAACGAACTCTCCCTCCCAAATCATGTGTTTTCATTATTTCCATTCTGTATGCATAAGAAAATCAAAATGGTCAATATATAGGTTTTTCTAGACGCAGAATAGATGATATGATTATGTAAATTGCGTCTGCGGTGCTCATTACCTTTCGTGGTTTTTCAATAGGTTTTAGAACGTGCAAATATAGTCTATTTTAATTTGTTCGATTCGCGTATTCGCACACACGACATCAAGTAATAAGAAAATATAGCTTTTTCGGTAAAAACGGCTTAGGTAATATAAGAAGATGACCACCGAAAGAATGGT